>CM024962.1:28580759-28797928 GCA_014282245.1 Rhododendron simsii
AAAGCAACCTGAGAGCATCTTCAGCCCTTACTCTTTTTTCCACTTCAACTCAAATTTTGGCTAAAAACAACTCAAAATCAACCCCACTACTTGACTCAAACTTATATCAAAGCGAGTTTTAAACAAGTAAAGGGAGACTCATTTTATGAAAATTTATGTTTAGATTTGTGTTTGTTCACTGAGAGCTTCATATCAAATGAAGCTTTTACTTCATTTTACTAGGTGAGATCCTACCATCCATATGGATAACCTGAAAGTTGGGGATAGTTCTTCCCAATGGAGGGCTCCGGATTTTGGGCCTTTGTAGCTTTTTGGGCATTTTATGATGCTTAAAATAAAAAATGTATGTTTTAGTCAAATACGAGTAAAAATTTAGGTAAGGACCGGAGATGCTCTAAACTCTAAATCACAAATACAAATAAATACGCAAATCAGATCAATGGAACTTAGGCTCCGTTCTAGAAACCTTCTTAAAAAATAAGTACTTATTTTGTCACTTCTCAAAGAAAAATAAGAAGATTTGTTCCACAAAATTCAAATAAGCAGCTTATTTCACATTTTTAAACTAAAAAATAACGTAAATGAGAAATAATTTTTCAATTTTTTTTACACCGTATTAAAGATTTCAATGAGATCTATCAAACAAAATCCATATTGATAGGAAAATTATTTGCGTAAGCACATGATTTTTGAGCTTAAAATTGTCTTCTCAAAAAATAAGTAATTGTTCAATCTTTTCAAGAACAAGCCCTCTTATTACACAAAAAATAAGTTCTTATTTCGTCTCTGGAACGGGGCCTTAAATCCTAAACCTTAAGTCAAAAAAAAAAAGAGAGAGAGAGAAAATTTGTGAAATGAGGATGTGATTGTGAAGGGACTTGCCATCCGATGAAGACGGTCCAGTTGTAGACTGTGAGATACGAACGTCTTACAAGAGGTAGAAAATCTGCCATTACAGGACCGAATACAAGAACCCAGATGGGGATTGGCTGTGGGTTTTAGAGGGAGAATGGAATTTGTGAAATTGGGTACTTCCTTGTTTTGGAGGAGTGAGAAATTGGGTACTCCGTCCGCGTATTTCTCGTTTGCTCCCCCACCCCCCCCCCAAAAAAAATCCTTACCCTCGCCTCTATCTCTATTTATCCATCATTTTCCAACGGAGGCTGTTAAATGCCAAAAAGACGAACTTGTTACAAATGCCACTAGCATTAATTACGTAGAATGCCAAAAAGAGAAAAAATTTGTCCGGATCATCAGGGACCTCCCATTTTTCTTCCACCAATTAACGCACAATGCATCAGTAATTGCCTTTAAGGCTTCGGACCAAAGCCTGGCCTACTAACCTACTGTGGTTAACACAAAAGCTAACTGTGGTAAGTTTAACTTTAGTTAGCTTTTTAACTCTATTACCACCGTGTACTGCGGTAAAGACGGGTGATGGAGTTAAAAAGCAAACCCATTAAATTTACCATGGTAGTTTTTGTGTTAACCACAGTAGTTTAATAGGCCAGGCATTGGTTCACATGACTTTCCAAAGCCTTAAAGGCACGCGTTAATTGGTGGGGCGGAAATGAGGGGTTTTCTGATCCGGACAGAATTTATTCTCATGCTAAGATGGTTTAATTGCCCTCCCTCCCTAGTAGTTAATACTTAATACTAATTGTTTTGACTTGTTGTCTATTTAGCTTTTATAAACTACCCCTTAGCAACTTTCTGTATAATCTCGTCGAATCCTACCCATCCTAATCTAATTTACGACTACTTCACCGTCAAAAAACGCAACCAAAGTCCTTTCTTCTTCTACAAAGAACGAATGGTTGAAACTCCACCTTCACCATCCGGTCCATCCTAATCTAATTTACTACTTCTTCTCATATCAAAAGGCAACCAAAGTCCTTTCTTCTTCTATAAAGAACAAATGGTTGAAACTCCATCTTTCCCATCTTTAAAAAACGAATTTGTCTTCTAACAACAATATAAATCCTCATCCCCACTGCTCCATCTCATTATCATATATTCAAGGTATTTTTTTACATACATAAGGTCTATTTTTGTTTTTAAACTGTCACATTTGGGTTCTTAATGACTTGTTTGAATGCGGGAAAAGAATTGAGGGTATTAGTTAAAAATGGGATAAGGTAATTGGAGATATTAATTAAGAAGGGTGGGTCCACAATGATGCGACTTTTATGGAGGAGGATTAAATAGTAGTTGGTTTGGATGAGATATTAGAGAAGGGGGTAGTACCGAGTATTTGGTTTGGATATGAGATAAATTAGGAGTATAAGGAATGGTGAATGATATAAAAAAAAACTATTAAATGATTATTTAGCCGTTGTGCAGTAATTAATTAGATTACTCATTAAGTTAAATATAAAATTACAAAAGTCAATAAATTAATTAGTTTTCATAATGAAGCAATAATAATTTATTTTAATAATAAGTTAATTAATTTAATAGGTCTCGAAAATTATAATTTTTTTTAAGTGTTTTATTTTATATTTTCGTTTATTTTGGATCAACGGCAAGCAATAATTTCGTTTTTTTTTTTAAGCACAGTGGAGGGGTGGGGTTGCATGGGCACACATGCACTGAATAATTTTCCCTATTCCTTTTACTCTCCTTGTTATTGGCGTATAAAGAGAGAGAGAGAGAGAGAGAGAGAGAGAGAAGAAGAAGAAGTCGCCTAGCTCGTCGTCGATCATCGGCGGCCCCTCGCCGTCATCACGGTACGCCTCTCTCTGTCTCTCTCTGTTTTCCATTTTTCCCAATCTGTCGTGCTTGTGTGAGATGAGGACTGAGGAGGGCTTTGAAATGAGAAGCTGTGGCGGGGTGGTGGAAGGGGGACAAGGATGGGTGGAATCGTCAATTTTTTAAGGGTATTAGGGAGATTAGATATGGACACCTCAAACCCTAGCCATAGGTAAGACACTCGAATCCCCTTCTCGCCGGTGTTAGAAAAGAACGGAGGATAAGTTATACGCAGCCTCAATGCTTCCCAAACCAGGGCTAATGCCGTGGGCCCAGGTATAAAAGAGGGGTATTGTTACAGAATGGATATTAAACAAGCTATCAAATGCGTCAATGGAATTTCAAGTGATCAAATTAAACGAGAATGTTAATTTTGATTCCTAATGGTTCTGGTTATGTCTTGCTAATGGTGACTTGTAGTGGACGTGAAGAGTATAACTTAAGTTACCTCCTCCATCCCAAATTGTCTGCCCCTACGAAAAGTTCGGATCAAAAAATAGGAGTCCTGCTATTGGTACAAACGAAAGGGTGTACATACGGTGTACATCGCCATGTGGAGCCCACTACGGGTCCCACACGAATGATCCTGTCCGTTGATAAATTTTAAAATATTTTTTTGAATGCCCTTGCAAAAATTCAGCTCAATTGAATAAATGTAAGTATTTGATCAGATCTTCTAATTTTTCATTCAGAAGTTAGACAATGAAAAATTAGAAGATTGGATAAGTACTTACACATATTCAATTGAGCTGATTTTTTGCAAGGCATTCAAAAAGATATTTTAAAATTTATCAACAGATCGGATCATTCGTGTGGGACCCACACAGCAATGTACATTACACTCTTTCATATGTACTCTTAGCATTTTTGGAAAAATAAAGTACTTCCAAGCTTTATTTTTAAGTTTATTTACACCAAATTAAAGAGTTTCATAAGTGCTTTAATATGGCGCAAAGAAATTCAAAAAATATGTGCGGTAGTATATTTTATTTTTTTTATTGCAAAATTACACATCTTTTTTTAGGAATTTAGAAATTTAGGACAGATGGAATATTGTTTAATTCTTTTTTAGGAGGTAATTGAATTTTGTAGAAGAAAGAACTTTGGTTGGGGTCTTGTGATAGTGGAGATTAGGAATGGGAAACGATTCGAAGAGATGTTTTTGCTGTATATGAAAAGTTATTAAGGGGTAGTTTAGGAAAGCTAAATAAAGGACAAGTGAAAACAATATTACTACTAGAGAGGGAGGGCAATTAAAGCTATTTTACCATTCTACGTAATTAATGCCCGTGGCATTAATAAATTCTTTTGCAAAAAGTCTACACACATACAATCTGTGCATAGATTTCATTGTGGGGCCCATCAAGGGTCCTATACAAATCATTTTAGTCGTTCATTAAATGTAAAACATTTTTTCAAGGGTCGCCGTAAAAATAAGCTCAATTCGAAACCTATAGGTACTCGATCCAACCATATGACTTTTCATTATCTGGAAATTTGAATGAAAAGTTAGATGGTTGGATGAAGCACTCCTAGGTATTGGATTGAGCTTATTTTTTACAGGGACCCTTGAAAAAATGTTTTATATTTAATGAACGGCTTGAATGATATGTGTGGGAGCCGTAATGAACCCCACAATAAAATCTGTGCACAGATTGTCTGTGTGTGTAGCAGCTTTCATTCTTTGGTGGCATTAACAGCCTCCTTTTCCAACGACACAAAATGGTCTTTATTCTTTAACCAACTTGCACTGTGAACCCTGTTAGATCCAATTCTTACATTTTTAGGCTCAATAGAGGACAAGTCAAAACAATATATTACTACTAGAGAGGGAGGGCAATTAAGCTATTTTAGCATTCTACGTAATTAATGCCCCTAGCATTAACAAATTCTTCCGTGGCATTAACAGCCTTCTTTTCCAACGACACGAAATGGTTTTTATTCTTTAACCAACTTGTACTATGAACTCGGTTAGAGCATCTTCGGTTCTTACCTTTTTAAACTCTGAACAAGGTGTGACTTTTAACTCATCTGATTGTACCTTTTGTCTATGAAGGACGGGAGATAGTGGCGGAGCCAGAATTTTGATTTGAAGGGGGTTAGCTTAATAGAAATATATATATATATATATATAATTTTATCAATATATATATTTATTATATCATAAAGTTTTTACTTTCCAATACATCAAATTTATACTTTGAAATGATTCTAACCTAATGCAGTTAAAGTACACCAACCATTTTTTTCTTTTTTCATTAGGCTATTTCAATAGTCATGTGTATATTTTTTATTTTTGAAATAAATTGAGAAATAAGAATGTAAAATAACCGATTTTTTTATCAAATCAAATCAAAATTATTAAGATTATCAGTACCTATACATGAATATTTATTGATCATATTCAAAATTAGGTATATAAAAAATAAAAATTTTAAAACTCGGGGGCGGAGCTCCCAATATATTTTTGCCCTTGGGCAGGGGTCCAAGTCTATGGAGAGAGATCCAACCCCCTTAGAGCATTCCCATTGTAATAAGCAAATGAGTGTGGATAAACAAATTTAACAACAATGCTCAAAAAAACACCCCTACATTGTAATAAACAACGTTACAAGTCTTTTAGCAAATAACCAAATGTCACCCATTCTATAACCAAACTTAATAACTTTTACTAACAACCAAAACTCACCAACTAAAAAACATCCCACATTGGAATCGTCTTATCGGGACGAATAATTTGGTGTGGTAGGGTGCGTAATTAGTTTTGTCTAGTGTTTTAAAAAGTGCGAGAAGCGAGCGCCATGGCATGAGGCGCAGCGCAGCACAAAGAATGCGCTTCGAAAATGTGGGCTAATGGCGCGGAACCCAAAGGCACACGAAAGGCGCTGAGGCGACGCTTTTCGTTTATGAGCCAAAAAACAGATCTGACGATTCTCACCCATACATAAGTCGATCGCGATGCACTGAATAATTGTTTCTTTTAAGTCAATCTCAGCAGGGAAAAATTCAAAAAACCCCCTGAACTTTGAACCCAATGTCAAATAGGCACCTAAACTTAAATAAACTTCAATTGAACACCTAAACTGTCACTCCATTATTCAATTTATCCCCTTCCGTCTCAATCCATGACTTTACTAACGGCAACCGCTGAGCTGGATACTAACAGACAAAATAAAACGTTAGAGGGAGAAATTGGAGGGAAACAATAGTGATCTGGCACGTTTTTAAGGCCCCATTCGGCTAAATAAGCCTATTGGCTTATTTTTTATTCTTATTCAAAAAAAATTTGTATTTTTTTGGGTCATTTTTTTGGGGGATTATTGCATCATCATGAAAAGAGGAATCTAAAAAGTAACAAATTATGATCGAAACCGAATTTTTTTGAATAAAGACAAAAATAAGTCAATAAGCCAATTTTTCGTCTTTATTAAAAACATAGATTTCGATCATAATTTTTTACTTTTTAGATTTCTCTCGTTATGACAATACAATAATCTCCAAAAAATTGACAAAAAACTAACAAATATGAAAAAAAGTTGAATAAAGACAAAAAAAAAAAGAGCCAATAGGCTTTGTTTAGCCGAACGGGGCCTTAAAATGGTGCCAGATCACTGTTGTTTCCCTCCAATTTCTCCCTCTAATGTTTTATTCTGTCTGTTAGTGTCCAGCTCAGCGGTTGCCGTTAGAAAAGTCACGGATTGAGACGGCAGGGGGTAAATTGAATAACGGAGTGAAAGTTTAGGTGTTCAATTGAAGTTTATTTAAGTTCAGGTGCCTAGTTGACATTGAATTCAAAGTTCAGGGGTTTTTTTGAATTTTTCCCATCTCAGCCCTAATCGATCATAGGCTCATAGCAGCAGCCGATAAAAAAGAAAGAAAAGATCGGCGATAGCTTCAGTCGATGAGTTCTCAGCCCTAGTCGACTGCTTCTTTCTTCCAGGTAACCTCCTCCTCCTCCTTCTTTCTTTCTTCTTCTCTGTCGACCGACTCTGTCCAGAACAGAGGTATCTTCTGCTGTTACTGTTGGAACTTCTGTACCATTTTTTTTTTTTTTATTCTTCTCGTCCATTTCTTTACACCGATATGTATGAGTTGGATTTGGAACTTCTTGTTTTGTTTTTTGATCAACGTATGAGTTAGAACTTCAAAAAAAATGCCTTATAAACCAACCAGTAAAAAGAGTAACATAGTAACAAAGAGTTTATGGTATTTTTTCTGCCAATCTGCCCAATACTAATTTCTTTTTGTTTATGGTATTGTTTCTACTTGTTAATTGTAGATGACATCTGAAAATCATAACAAAAAGGACCCTGGTTGGAAGTATTTTTTCTACAAGTGTTTGTTTGTGTTGAAAACTTATTCTAATAAAATTTGCCTCGTTGTGAAGAGGAAAAAAAAATAAAATTGCGCTTCGGGTCAATAAAGCACGCGCCACACCTTACCTTACGCCTTGCCCTAAAGCCCTAGGGGACCATTGCGCCTCGGTGCGCCTTTAGCCATTTAAAACACTGGTTTTGTCCGTCTACGTACATTTAACGAAATATCAGATGGAGAGTACCAGTTTAGTGGTGGTAACGGACAGGTGCTGTCTTTCTTTCTTCTCCCGTTGGCACTCTCCGCGCTAACTAGAGAAATCTTTCTTATATTTTCTCAGCTCTCTGAAGACGGAACTAAAGAGAAAATTTTGGAAATGCAACATGAGCAAACAAGAAACAGCATTAAACAAACTCCATCCATTATTCCATCCTCTATTCTTGGTCTTTTTTTTTGGGGAATTCTAACTTTTTAAGCAGACAGGTAACAATTGCATTCAAATTCAAATCTTGAAAGGCATTTATTAATTGCCCCTTTGAGGAAGCAGTTCTTTCCTGGCCCCCAATACGGAGTTTTTATTTTTGGTTTTTGATCAAATTTCTGGCCCCCAATATAGTGCGGGATTATTTGTTGTCATTAGGTTGGTTAGGTTTGCTTCCCCAACCTCTTGCATTGTCAGACGTGTAAAAGACCAACAGCTTATGATCCCATGTTCTTAGAATATCAGTAACTTCTTAATCAACAAGTTACCAAGAATGAATTTGAGGCACTGGGATACCTTCTGCACCATAGCAGCAAGTTGATCCTATGACCAGATGTTGTGGCTCTTGCACCATGCCTATGGTGACCACGATGAAGAACTGCACGCCCCCCGGCACATGTGACTAATCAAAGAATTCCTATGAATGCACTGTAGAGAACTCCATCAATTAAGTCTTCTGCCACTTAAAGAGACTATCTAAAGGAAACTATAATATGCTGAAGTTTGTATTGCATTACAGAGCTTATGTTTTTTCAAAAACTCACTGCTCATAGATTCCAATGATCTGAATATCACTTTGGCTAAAAAAAAGAACGTCTACATTGGACAACTTCTTGTGGGATCTTGAGTTGATTACTCTATCTTCTTCCTAAGTATAAGAAATATATAGTACTCTATCTGCATAGGCTATGCTTGCATTCAAGTTTCTGGCGACCATAAGCACATTTAAATTGCATAGCTCTATATTCTTTTGGATGGAGGATGGAGAACAAGATTCATGTAGGCTGTAGCCGCCGACCCCAATTGATTGGGACACAAGGCTCGGTTTAGTTTGGCTCTATATTCTTTTGGAATTTCACTTTTAACACATGGCAGTAATCCTTGTATAGGATGGTGCTCCATCTGTTTGCGTATGAATTTAGGAGACTTGGTGACTGGTGTGCATGATTTTGAAATTTAAGCTTAGTCAACTGCTTGAGCTAAGCATGTTTGGATGTTGTTAATTAGCCTAACTTTGTAAGGTTATGAAATTGGGTTCTTTGGGTTGGAAGTGGACTCTTGAGATGATACAATCAATTTCCATCGTATAGCATGGAACTTAGGGGATGATAGTTCAGTATCTGTTTGGGATGATGACTGTGTTAGGAGATTTAAACTCAAAAGTTTTCCTAACTCGTTTACCTTTCCATCTACCTCAATTCAGGTTCCAGTATGTATAGTACTTCCATACTTTAGTTGAATTTAACACTCCCTGAATGGTTTTTGCCTTAGGATATACGTTATAAAAGTCCAGCTATTCCAATGCCCATTCAATCACAGGGTGATCCTCCTGTTCGGAGATGAGATAGCGTTTGCATTTTATATTTAAGTCTACTTATAGGCTCTTTCTTCAAGAAGTACAGCCTGGATTTCCTACTCTTCCCTGGCTTATCTAGCGCTCCACGTTTCAGATCCAAAAGAAGTATAGCTTGCCTTCCCTTCCCATCAACACTTCCCTGGTTCCCGAAGTCCCCCTTCTTATGGTTTATCATGAACTCTAAGTGTCACAGCTTCCTTTTTCTTCCTGAGGATCCAAACCACTTCGAACAAGGCTCTGCTGTGACAATTTGCTCCTCTGGGAGGCCTCAATCGTCCTCAGGTCCCCCAAAAGAGACCTCCCAGGGGGTCACACATTCTTGTCCCCTCCCGTCCCAGATCCGTCTTCTATCAGCAAGTAAGGCAAGCACACAGGATTTTGGGAGCTTAACTTGCCTCCCCCAGCTCCATTAACGTAGCCCAACGCCTGAAATGTCAACAATAGAACACTCGCCATCTAAAGTGCTTTTTTTCAAGTCAGCCTTTTTTTTGGGTACTTCGGAAATTTAAGTCAGTCTATTTTGACTTACTGCCTGAATGGAAGTCCTTTGTCCTTTGTTCAATTTTGCTTGGTTATGGAATAAAAAAGTGCTATTTACTTGTTCCTAAGGGCGTGTGATATCCACGCTCCCACAACCAGAGTTTCATTCTATTAGTTGAACTGTTGACTTTGCTTGAGGGACTTAAGTCTGAGTGCCCTCCTATACAACTTTCTTGCCACTATATTAAGAAATTGTAATTCATGTTATGTACTTTATTCTTTTTAATATGTCCTATCCTTTTTCTTCCTCCAAACTTAATTTATTGGACATGTTAAATTAAAGTCAATCATTGCGTGTGATGAGATCCAGTCCTTGTACAATTTGGTCCAATGATCGTTGTGCAAGATTTTTGTAATTATGGTTACACAGTGCTCAGAAGTTTGGTTGTGTAGCTTGTTCTGCAGTTGTCTAGTTGCAAAATACTGTGCTACAGTTGTGCTTGTTTATCTAGATGTCTTCTTAATTCGTGTAAGCGACGTTGAGTTCTTGGTAACTGGACATTGGAAACTGCTATATCTAACTCTCCTTTCTGGTTTTTCAGGTGCAGCCAAGGAAGGTAACATCTGGCGACCATCTTTTTCTCTTATTCCGAGGCTTACATTAGCCATTTCATAAGTGGTGAAGGGAAAGAGAAATGGATGCTCCTCAAAAAGACGATAAAGAGGATCAGCAAGCACCAAAATCTCCAGCTGTTGGGTGGACAGGGATGATAGAACAACAATATCGGAGAATTAAAGAAAATGCAGAAGCTTACCCGTATGTATGGGGTTCCTACATTGTTGTGTACGGGGGGTTTGGCCTCTGGTTTGCCTACAGATTTAGGAAGCTCCGCAGGACAGAGGACAGAGTTCGAGCTCTTCAAGATAGGCTCCGTAATCTTGTCGAATCGAAGGAGTCAACAAGCTCTGTGGCAGCTCAAAAGGCACCACCACCCCCGCCTGCTGATAAAGGCTGCTAATAGTATGCAGATTGCTTTGACGGACAGATTTCGATGCCCTTTTTGCCGGTAACTGACTTAGCTATTTCTTTCGATTTGAATGGAGAATTAGTTGATACATATTTCACTTGACATAGTCTGCTGTCCAGACTGAGGATAATTGTCAATTTTTTTGGTGTTGTGCTTTGCATATCATACTCTTCCCCTTGTTACACAAAACAGAACAACCTTTACTTCATAATATGGAATTTTTTATCTGGAGGAGCTATAGAGGAGTTTGGACAAAAGGATCAGTGTAGTTTATTATTACTACCGATTGACAATTACTGAGTTCAGCCTTAAAAAAGGTTGTCCCTTTGGTTATATTTGATGATACATCCAAATATCCAATACAACTTGCAAGACTGGTTAGAGTAAAATTTGTAGGTGGCGGGATTTTCCCTTTTCATTATTTTTCTTACTTGGTTGCTTGTGCTTATGCATTTCGTGCATCTTGTCTGCGCTAGAGTTCTACCAATTCCACCACTGGAAGAACCATATTTAGCTTTTTCAACGACAGACGACTGGGACTGGGGGTGTAAATTGTTCTTCCGGTGGCAGGATTCGTAGAACTCCTGCGCATTGTCACCCTTTCCCCCCACTTCTCACTCCCTCTGACTAAAATCATCGGCACTGTCGCAGTTGTCCACCATACAAGTCAAAATCAAGTAGAACATTTAGGCCTCCCGCCAGCAGAAGATGGGAACGTTTTCTGCCAAACCAGTTGCTGGACGAAACCACCCCGAGATTTACAAGATTCAGGAAAAGGCGGCAGTCATCGTTGTGTTGTGTCGTCTGGTGACGGCATCTATGGGAGGGCTGTTGGGTGGAATGTTCAAGGGCACTGACACAGGGGAGTCCACCAGGAAGGTTCATTCTCAAAATGTTTCTCGCATCAACTTATCCTTAGAATCCCCTCCGATTCCAAATTGAGGGACAAGGCTTCCTTTTTCAAGGAACGTGTTTGCCTTGGTCTCTCTCTCTCTCTCTCTCTCTCTCTCTCTCTCTCTCTCTCTCTCTCTCTGTGAAAAATGGTGGATTGGGGTTGGCAATAATTTGAAACCGATTACCGAAGCGATAACAGAACTTCCAGCCCTAGCTAAATTGTCTTCCAATATCCGTAAATCTTCCCTCAATCGGTCGGAAACATCATTGCCTTCTGAATTTCCGGTGCCATTCAAATCAATCAGCAACACACTCGAAGGAAATGAAGCAATTGCATACTATCTATTAGGTTTTGGTGTTCTGATAGCGGTTGCGTGCAGAACTGTGCTGATTCGTATCATCCTTTTATACATCTTTCGACGACATAGCCACCGTATCCACAGTGGTTCGCCGCCCCTGTTGATTTTCTCCTTTCCTCTCGTTTTTTTTACCCTTCTTCTTCAAGCTCTATTCCCATTTAGCACAGATCTGCACCTGCGACAATAACTTGCAAAATACCTTTTCGATTCAAGACGACACGACTTGAAACATAGCACGATGCGTCATGATGTCTGCCCATGTCCGGAACGATGTGAAGCACTTCTTAAAACAAATATTTACTTGGTAATAAAAGATAAAACCCCTAATAATGTTCTAACAAGTTGCTAGGGTTTGAGATATCATTAGATTGCAATAGAATTTATGTGCTTTAAATTTAAATTTCAAGCATGAACCATGCAACTGGATGATTGATATTTTGTATGTAATAATGTACCCATTTAGGCTGTTGGATTTGTTGTGATTGTTTCTTTTAAAATTTATGCAATCTCCAAAATACGGGACGCATTAGCAAAAATATATACTTTTAGATCTCAAATTGATAATGACCAAGACCAAAAATCGTAATTGGCAGTTTTCTTGATTTATTGGATGTCTTTTACTAAAAAAGATAATTATACGCCCTGGGTATTTATTTGAATTCTAAGTGTTAAATCTTAATTCATATACTTTGAAACATTACACAAAAGGATAAAGGCGCAAAAGAAATTGGGAAATGATTTTGCCACTCCCTTTTTTTGTTAACGTTACTCTCTTGTAAGTGTGTTTTTGCATCAAAAATACATTTGCAAGGAAGTGACGTTAACAAAAAAGAGAGTGACAAAATCAACGGCCAAAAAATTTACAAGTTTAAGCATGCTTCGGGAATAGTAAAGAGTATCCAAACTCCAAAGATAGCAGATCAAAAGATACAACAATGAAAGAAGAAAAGTAAGTAGTACTAAAAAACGTTCGAAGTGATGATTGAGTCAAAATAAATATTTACTTGTCACTAAAGAAAACATGAACTCTTGATGGCGTTTTAACGGGTCATTAGAATTAATACGGTTAAGGATACGATAAGATTACAAAATAATTTACTTGGTTTAAATTCAAATTTTAAATATTACCTAGCCACAGTAGTCATTGATTCATAATCCAGGGCGAACATACATGAGTATCCTCCGTTTTGGCTATTATCCTTACATATATGTATAGTTATTCCATTAACGTAGTAAGGGTTTATTATATTGGCGCCTCCACAAGGCCCGTATATGCACTAACGTTACCTGGTTGAACTTTTAAGTTTCGACACTTCTTATTAAAAAATTCTAGTTCCGCCATACGTATCTTTTAAAATTTATATATAGAATTTAGTAAAAATCGTGGGAGGTCTAAGTCAAAAAGGAATATTTTCTCAAAGACTAATCACATCTTCATTCTTGAGCATGTCGTAGACGGCAGAACTCATTTGTCAAATAATTGTCTTGGTCAATTAGAAAAAAAAAAAATACTGTTCTTTGAAATGAATAAATTATATGCGCATGCCGGCCGATATATTTTACTCTACAAAATATAAATTATATGCGCATGCCGGCCGATATATTTTACTCTACAAAATATAAATTATATGCGCATGCCGGCCGATATATTTTACTCTACAAAATACCGGTTCACGGTTCCATAGGACAGTGGAGTGTCGGTGGGTGGAAAATGGCAATATAGCCGTTGGGGTCCCTCCACAAAAAACGACAACTTTCTCTCTGAAATCAATTCAGGGCAGCTGTCCCTTATCGCCCTGTAAATGCTTTATATATATATTTTTGGCTCGACCGTCAAAGTGCGTGGACCAAACTACGCGTATCTCGATTAATTTTCTCTTCGATCCGATCAAAAATAGATTATTCACACCGAGACTAGAGGATGCACAAGAATTTCTTATGGCATGATTCCGAGAATCGAACTTTGATCAATTGTGTGGAAAATTGTGTGGAAAATAAAGCCAACAATCAAACGGAGCAAGGGATGCTTTTATCTTCTTTTTGGATCACCTGTGAAGGTGTAAATGCTTTATCCTCTATATTGTTGGGCTATTTTGTGGCATAGTGTTAAAATTCGCACAAAGAAATATTCTAATATTCATAAATTTTTTAAAAGTAGACTAATATTCGTAAACTTTTTAAAAGTAAACGTAAAAAGAGATTCAAAACAAACATGGGATAAGCAGGATTATGGTTGGATTTGACTCATCCAACATGTAATCCACAAAGAATCAAGCATGGGATAAGCAGGATTATGATTGGAATTGACTTATTCAACATTTAATTCCATAAAGAAACAAACACGGGATCGGACACTTATATATTAAACCTCATACAAAGCTGTCTAAAGCGAGTCCTTCGGAACTAATCGAGGCGCGAATAAAAGATTTAAGATGTGCATAAATTGAGTCAGCTAACAAACATTCCACTATTTTCTACGACTAAAACGGAAACGGCGGATATTGCCGGCGGAAGGCATATGTGTCCTGTCTGGGTGTAAAATCATTAATTACGATACTGCTAACCAGATAGCGCCATGTGAGTTTGCTTTTGGTGATACCCACAGGGAATTTATTATACTAACCGCCAACCTCTTCTACCCTTTTACTCTCTC
Organism: Rhododendron simsii; assembly: GCA_014282245.1. NCBI lineage: Eukaryota > Viridiplantae > Streptophyta > Magnoliopsida > Ericales > Ericaceae > Rhododendron > Rhododendron simsii. Next base: position 28,595,077 of record CM024962.1, read on the forward strand.
TCTCCTCCCCCCTCTCTCTCTCCTCTCCGTGAGTACTCACTAGGCTGTCTAGGCATACAAGCCTCTCATTTCCTCCCTCCCTGCCTCTCTCCTCCTGACCCTTTCCAGCACCAATCACCAACATAAAACACCGCCGCCGGCACTATGAAGCAGAGCCACCGCAACCGCGGTGGAGCTCTGGCCGGAGCCTTTGTGCTGATTCTTCCTGTTTTCTTCCCCAGTCTTTTCACTCCTTTGAGCCACGCGTCGACTTCTCTTTTATCGGTACGCCACCATTTTTGACATTCTGATGGGATGGGATAGACTTATATGTCAGCTTCATGTGTATATATGCATGTACTGTATTCGATTTTGTGATTTTTCTCTCCCTTTTTAGTTGGGGTTCTGTTTGTTTTGAAAGAAATTTGCTGTTGCAGGGGAAATTTAAGTGCTCAAGTTGGCAATTGTCTTTAGGGTAATTAGCTAATCACATAATGTGTGAGCGCGAGTGGGGAAGCATCTTGTAAAAATACGCGTAAAGTACAAAAGTTCGAGTTCTGTAAGGCGAGAATTAAGATCACAAGCGCAGAACGAGGATTGGAAGTGGGAGCGGAGGGCATTACTGAAGGATTATGCGACTAAGGTTATTAGATCAGATTATTGATGAGTTTTTCTCTCATGAACAAATTATCTAGTGAAAAAGATTTCCAATCTTTTGGGTTATATAAGGGGGAATTTGGCTGAAAATCTTCCATAATTTCTGGTTTTTGTTCAAAGACAAGCGTTTTATATATGATTGGGATTAAGGAGCACAATTGAAACCCTGTGAACTTTTTTGAAAAAATTATCCTCGCTCACTTTTCCACGGTATTCCCTCATGATCACCACCGCCACCACATCCCACCCCCAACCGAAGACACACATACTCGGCTGTTTACCATGTATGGTGACCTCCATGCCCAGCTGGCAACCCATCTTTGGCAGATGACCATCTCCGGCGATTTTCTGGCGAGGCATCTCCGATTAGCTACTATTAATTTTAGTTAGAGAAAAGTCCGTTATTAGTCGCTACGAGCTAGTGTAGAATTTTGCAACTTAAATTCTAAGGGAAGTCTGAAATTGAAAGCTTTCATGAAATTTCAATTTATTTTAGCCTATAAAATTTCATTGATTTTTTTTAGCATTTCATAGATTTTGTTTCAGCTAAATTTCACTATGTTCTTCTAAAGTTTCATTAGTAACGACACCACCACACCACACAACCAATACCACCTCCACCATCACCACACCACATCACATCACACCACACTTAGAGAGTGAGAAAGAGAGAGACAGAGTATGATGGGTTTAATTGGTATAAATAGGAGTTGAGTGCATGTTTATCTAGTAAGATTGTCGTTGGCACTTCACCCACTTTACCTACTAAAATTAAAAATCCTAGGGACCGAAGCTCAAAAGCAAAATACCAAGTGGCTGCACTAAGAGCCGGCCCAGGCGCAAGGCTTGAGCCTTCGGCATCCCCAAGATGCCCAATTTTTGGGGCACCCCAATTTTTTTAAGTATTTGGGTTGGGTAACACTCTTTTTAGGAAAGGCCCAGTCCAAGTTCAAAAGCAATTTCCAGTCTCTTGAGCATTGGTACTAAGGCAGTAGGACTTTCTACTTATAAAAGATTCTTTGCCTTCATTGTTTCCTTCAACTAGCGATGTGAGACTATAGGTGGGAGGCTGTTTTGCAATTTGTTTGTCTCGCATCGACAGAGTAAAGGCTCAATTAACAAAGTGCTCACCTATAAAGCCCTCTACTCCACTTGTTCCACTTGCTCACAGAGTGGTTGCACGTGAAAGCAACACGTGGGCAGCAAGTATCGAAATTACAATTAAAATTTTTCTGAAGGAAAATTTCAAATTTCAAATTTCGAATTTTGAAATATATATATATATATATATATGTGTGTGTGTGTGTGTGTGTGTGTATTAGTCAAGGGGATATAATACTATAGTTTTGGTTTTCTCTGACTGTTTATTTTTTTCCCGAAAAAATTGTCAAGCGTTTAGGGCATCATTCTTAGAACAGGCCTTGGGCACCCAAATACCTTGGGCCGGCTCTGGCTGCACTTGATTCAATCCCTTTTAAAGGATACTTGGCCAATTTTCCCATATATAATTGTGTATCTTCTGGGTCTTTTTGTTATGGGTCTGGCAATTGTTCAAACAAATTGAACCATAAACCTGGGTAGCACCAATTGAAGATGGTACTGGAGGGTGAAGTCTAAATTAACATGGGATGCTCTTGTAGGAAAGGATTGCAATTTATTTCATTTTATTGGTCATATCCTTGTAGAGCAGAATGGCGAAAAAAGGATTTTTCTAGCTGACCTAGATCAATTCGAATGCAGAGTGTAGTTTGGTTAGGTTTGGTAACCCCGGGCTGTAACTTCACCTATTTTTAATGAGTTCAGGAATAAGCAAGTATGGAACAACTTGGATGAAATAATGAAATGGCAGGTTGGGATTGAAAGGGGTTCATTTTGCCTCTCTCAAAATGTCAAACTGATCGATCATTTTCCAAACATGGTTTTGGATTTGGATTCGATATTGGATGCAACTCTTGTATAGTTTATTGGAAACCAACGCAAGGGTGGGTACAATTAAACCCTTGTGGAATCCTTGGATAATTAGGTTTCTTTGGTGAGTTAGTTCAGTTGCCTTGAGTAAGTTGATGCCATTTCTGTTATGTTATGTGATGTGTGCATGGAGCTGCACATGCATAGGGATCTCTACTGCACTAGAGTGGTCATGAAGAAATGCAAATGGAAGTCCTTTCTTTGTACCTTTTCTTCTTCTGCAATCTCTAATCAAGATGCACATTCTGTGCGTCAAGTGGCACGTGATTTTTTTCTTGATGTTCATATTTTATATGGCAAAAACATGTACTCTGTTTTGGAGGAGATTCACCTGCTTGGGCTACGAATTTCAGATCTTCTTCTGGGATCTCTAAACACTTGTATATGAAATTTATTAAGCGTTCAAGATTGAGTTAATTCATGCTCATGAAACGTCTATTCTATGTCACAGACCTCATATGTAACAGAGATTTTTGCTACTATTTGATTTATTTTCGAGTGGTTTGTTATCATGGCAATTAATTTTCAAGTTGCATTATCCAGGAATGGAATGCTCCGAAACCTATGCACTTAGGTCTGCTAAATAGTGCATTACAGCAACAGGATGTGAGTACCAATTGCCTGAGTTGCTTATGCATATTCCTATTATATCTTGACTTAGTAAAAGCATATATACTCATTCTTGCTTTAATTGTTTAGTCACAAGAGAAGCTATCTGATCCCTGGTCTCCTTTGCCTGACGAAGGATGGAAGCCGTGCTTGGATTCCTCTAATGCTCCATGTGAGTGATATGACATGATATAACAACCATAGAAGTCTGCATTCCCTGAATGATGAGAAATGAATTTGTATGAACAGTGTGGTTTTCTTTATTTTGAATTTGTTTCTGTGAATTGATTCATCCTTAATTCGAGCAGCACTACCTACAAATTCTCAAGGATATCTACAAGTGTTTCTTGATGGAGGGTTGAACCAGCAGCGAATGGGGGTAAGCATATAGAGCATTACATTAACTCTTTACAGCAACAAACTGTACAGCTAGAATGCTTTTCATAATCTGTAATTGCCTGCTTCAAGAAAATGTGATTTGTGGTTTAGGTAGTTTTATCTATTTTCACTGCTTTTTTTCCCTTGGGAACAGATTTGTGATGCAGTTGCTGTTGCTAAGATTTTGAATGCTACTCTCGTGATACCATATTTTGAAGTGAATCTTGTCTGGCAAGATTCCAGGTGTTTATCAATCAATTCATTTGCTATTGCTATTTTGTTCATATCTTTCCATGTCTCTCATCTTTTAAAGAAGTTAATATAATGAAGTAGCCCTTTGTCCCATCTTCCCTGCAGCTCATTCGGAGATATCTTTGATGTGGATCACTTTATTGATGTACTGAAGGATGATATTTCTATTGTCAAAGAGCTTCCAGAGGATTTCTCTTGGAGTACGAGGAGGTATTATGCTACAAGAATACGTGCTACCAGGATAAAAAATGCACCAGTTCATGCTTCGGCTAATTGGTATCATGAGAACGTCTTGCCCATCTTAGAGAGGTTTGTATGCTCCTCTGCTTTATGTTTTGCAAAGTTAAACTTCTTCTTCAAACTTTTAGACCTCCTATCTTTTGATTGCGTCATCTATCAATCGATTTGAATAGGTTAGTCTTGTAACTGACGGTAAAAGAACACAGCCCACCAATTTCCTTAACTGCACGGGCTGTTTGCTTAGTTACTGAAGATTTTATTCTTGGAGAGCTAGAACAAGGTTTTTGTTTTGCTTGGTAAGAAGAGTAATAGTTATCCGTCGCAATTTACGGGAAAGCAATGTTTCTCACACGAGGTTCAATAGAAAAGATATATCCTACCTAGATTTCGAACTGTCGATCAGTTTTGCTTCTTTAGATGGTGAAAAAATTGAGGAACTGTTGTAAAACTTGACAATTTGCCGGTCTTCTATCAAAATGTTTTGCCGTAGGCTATTCCATATCTTATGTCTGTGGTGACGTGTGTGCAAAATGCTACATTTCTCACACAGTATTATTTACCAGATGTGAACCAAAGAAAATTACTTTTTGCTTGTTATGGTAGTAGATTGATGAATTATTCATGCTTGCTTTGTGGCATGATTTATCTGTTCTTTACCAGAAGAGGAATTAGTATTGACTTGATGTTCTGTGGTATGAATGGCTCAACCTGTGGCTTAGAGTGGGGCAAAATTCGTCTAATTTTAGGATATTGAAGTCTGTAACTTAGAGAGATGATATTTGGTGGCGAATAGCACGTTTATTCCTGAAGAAACTTACATTTCTCTTATTAAAAACTGCGAATAATGCAAAGTCAATTCAGCATGCCTAATTGCAATTACGATCGGTTGCCTGCGTGGATCAATTCTCACCTTTTGTGTTGAAAGTTTTATGGCATGGCATAGAAGAGCTACAGATGCATATGCACATGATGTAGGTCTTTTCCTTGGTTATGATGTTGTTCGATAAAATCTGTAGCATTTTCGGTTTAGTTTGTTCCTTCTCGAATTACATAGTGTTGATATCTCTGCCATCGTATTACTTTCTGGCACGTAGTAGTAGTCATCTTGACGATTTTTGAACCTTCAAAATTAATTTCTATACCTGGATCGCAATTTAACACATTTTAATGTGCCAGTTATGGAATAGCTGCAATTGCACCATTTTCTCACCGTCTGGCATTTGACAACTTGCCAATGGACATCCAACGGTTACGTTGTAAAGTCAACTTTAAAGCATTAAGCTTTGTTCCTCACATTCGAGCTCTTGGAGACGCTCTTATCAGTCGCCTTAGGTATCCACCTGACCAACGTGAAGCACTTGGTACCAATTACCTAAAAGAGGTCACTGATGCCACAGACAGACAAGGACCAGGGAAGTTCGTTGTCCTACACCTTCGGTTTGATAAGGTATAGCTTGATGCTTTTGTCAATATTGCAGATCTGAGTTCATTTTGTACTCTTGAGTAAAAATGAGGTAATGAACTTCGACATCCTGCTTGATATGCTTAGGTAATTTGGCTGTCAAGAACTTAAGATGATTAGTATATGCCTGCTCTGGTAAAGCCGACTATGCAACTGTGTTTTGTTTTGTGTACTCTATGCAGTCTTTAACTGTCAATGAATAAACACATCTCTGCAAATTCCCGGGATCGCAATTTTTAATGCTTAACCTATGCTACCTGAAAATGCTAATATCCTAGTGATTTGTGGATTCTACGACATGTTCCAAAACATGGCCAGTTCATTTCCAAATGGTGAATTTAGCTTTGCAAAGCGCTCGGTATATTTGTTCCCATTTCTTTCGTATATTTGTTCCCATTTCTTTCTTAACATTTTCCTCAGAAGTAGAAAAGCTTATTTGTGATTGACTAAAATTCAAGGAGAAAGTTTATTTCTGACTGATGTAATGAAAAGTAGCCATGGTGCACCTAGAAATGCGTTTTAAATGGACAGTTTGAAGAATGTGCTATGTTCCAATTTGTGTTTGTCACCTGAAATAAGTAATTTTGATGCTGTGCTCTTAGAGGCCCACTTCTATGATAACCTAACTTGGAAAACATGGCATGCCACGGTCCATTCCCAATCAGCATACCTGGCATAGTAGTGCTTAAAAATTGAGTGGCAAATCTCCTCAAAGATGCTATCAGTATATTAAACGCGTTGTTTATTCTCTATTCTACATCACACATTGGTGTTCAATGTTAAACCCTCCCTTCACTTTGTGGGAGTTAAGGTATTGAAAGGTTTTTTGTCTATGAACTTGTACACAGGATATGGCTGCTCATTCAGCATGTGATTTTGGTGGGGGTAAAGCTGAGGAATTGGCTCTGGCTAAGTACAGGCAAGTGATGTGGCAGGGAAGGGTCCTAAATTCCAAATTCACCGACGAGGAGCTGAGGAATCAGGGGCGATGTCCTTTGACTCCAGAAGAAATTGGATTGCTGCTTGCAGCTTTGGGTTTTGACCGCAATACTCGTTTATATCTTGCCTCCCACAAGGTTTATGTGAAATTTGTCATCTCAACTAGTTGTTATTTGGAAAGTATACTACTGTTTTTGTCGTCTAAATTCCAAGTTTGAGTATGGCCTTGTTATCCAGGTGTATGGCGGAGAGGCCAGACTTTCAGCCTTAAGAAAATTGTTTCCACTTATGGAAGACAAAAAGAGTCTTGCCTCCGCAGAAGAAAGGGCACAGATCAGTGGGAAAGCTTCCCTCTTGGCTGCAGTTGATTACTACGTCGGTATGCACAGTGACATCTTCGTTTCTGCCTCTCCAGGAAATATGCATAATGCCATGGTAAGCTATACTGCCCTTACTTAATGACAGTTCCACCTAATGAATCCAAAGGATAAAGTTAGGCTACCAAGTTGTTTTCTTTTGTTTTCAGTCTTTGGTTTGCAAGAACCGTGATTGCCGGGTTAGTTGGATATTTACCCAACAAGGGTGCTAATAAAAGTTATTAAACAGAGATGTTGATTCTTCTTCCCTCTAGATGGGAGAAGTATGGAAATAATGCTGGACTCGTTTCAGTTAGCTAGGAAAAGGAAACAGTTTTGAAATGTTACTGAAACATTTTGAAATCTTGCCAGATCGAATGAAAACGTTGAAAGATTTTGGTACTGTTAGCAGAAGTCAATATTGGATATTCCTAATAGGCGTCAAAATAACTCAATGGTTGTCTATGTTTCAATGAATTTCTACTTGTTTGGTGGAAGAATTGGAATGTTCTCTTTTTGTTCTTTCGTTTTTTAGGAAACGGAACGTTTCATCCATTTCGATGGAAACGTAATATCAAAGAAAAAGCTTATGTGCATTTGCTAGTTTAAATCTGAAAGGGTTTTCCTTATCAAGTCAAAGTAAAATCAAAATAACAAGAAGAAAGAGTTTGCTGCTATTGTTTCAAACCCTGAAAAAAGAGATGTAAAAATTCTTGCAAAGATTTTGGATGCCAGAAAAGTTCTAATCCCAAGGCTTGAATTTGACAGGTGGGGCACCGGACTTTTGAGAATTTGAAAACAATTCGACCGTATATGGGATTGTTGGGTCAGCTCTTTCTGAATAAGAGCATGAGTTGGTCAGAATTTCAACAAGCAGTGGTGGAGGGGCACCAAAGCAGACAAGGCCAGATCAGGATAAGGAACCCGGAACAGTCTATATATACATACCCTGCTCCAGATTGCATGTGCCATGGTTAAGGACAAATCGTTGTGAAGAGTATACGTGCACTTTACGCGTCTTGTGATTTCCAACTTCAATTATTGTTTGTGTTTTAATGCCTGAATAAGGTACAATCCCATTTTTCTTATCCTTAGAACATTGTAGAAATTGTTGGTGAAACCACAGAAAGTTCAGTGAGGGTGGGAGTTATTATTATATAGAAAATGGGCTTGTCCAGTATGTTGTGTGGATCTGAGATAGGATTTAAGAATATAGCATTTCTAGACATGTATGTAATGTGAAACACACGAATTCATATATATCATACTACGAGTGCGTTTGGTTCTTCCAGCATGGCTTACTAAAGCTAGATATACCTTTTACTTAGCTATTGTTCCAGTTTACATTCAACCTGATCTCATTTGCTTGATTTTGCTAGTTGAAAATCGGCATGACTGATCATGCGAAATAGCCGATTACTCAATAACTAGTTGGTAAAATACGATTGCTCATGAATCCAATGGGAAAGAGTATAAAAGAAGAGGGAAAACAATGTTTGCATGATTTATCATATTTTCCTCAAATTTGGTCAATGGGGCTAGAGTTTCTATTGAGTTTCGCTGCAGGATTGAAACTTGTTTAACATGTTTGATCCTACAACAGACACTGCAAGGATGCTGCCTTTGCAAGAAATAAACAAGAAACTTTACAAATGAGAATAGGCAAACTTTACAAGGATGCTGCCTTTGCAAGAACTATTAGTCCAAAATCCAAGGTATCAAGGAAAGTGGACTGGTTTTGGGGATAGACATAGGAGCAGATTCCCTGCATCAAAACGTAAGGATGGTGGGTAATTAATTGGGTAAAGAAAATAGGCAAATGACATATGTTGGGAGACGAAAAGGCTTTATTGAACAAAGAGGATCGGATCTTCTTTAGTCCGAGTTTTGGACTACCGGAAATAGTCCAAACTTGAACTATATATTGGGTAAATCAATGGTTCAGATCTGCTAAAGTACTCTTTGCGCATAGAATTCAATTTTTCTAGCGAAGAGTCGTTGAGTAGATGCGAACTATTGTACAATGGGAAATGGATAAAAGAGATCGAGATCACCCAATCTACCGAGTCTGACTCCGATAGTATGACTCGGATGATTTCCGGTACTACTCAAATTAGTGTCAGTTGTTGCTCTACTGATTAGAGTGTTGTGTGCAATAAGTGTGAAGTGAAATAAAGTTAAAGTGTTAAAAATAATTATTATTTTATTTTCAATCATTTCTCTTATAAAGAATCTAGGAAAGTGTGTCCATTATAATAATGTAATATAGTGGAGTAGGGAATTCCATCATTATATGCTTTTGCTTTCCAATGGGGAATTCCATCTTGTAAGGGAATCCCGTGCTTATATGTTTCGAGGCCTCTCATTTCTCTTTAAAAGGAACAACCCTCCCAACCCTCCCGCATTGTAACTTGGTTCAATAAATTGATATTGGTGGAGCAGCCTCTATCTTAACCCAGCTATCCTACTCAGGTTCTACTGGCAATGAAGAAGGCTGAAATTTCCACTTTTGATAGTGCTTGGTTTTCCGAGAGGGTAGTCGGCAATGAGAGGCCTCGAAACATGTAAGCATGGAATTCCCTTACAAACATAATGATGGGATTCCTTACTAGAAAGTAAAAGCATATAATGATAGAATTTTCTATGCCACACATTATTATAATGGACACACTTTCCTGAATTCTTTATATTACAATGGACTAACATCTCACTGATTGCATTATTGGAAGGCTTAGATTTCGACTATCTCTTCCGGTCCAAAACATAGACCGGAGAGAATCCACTCGCCGAAGAAAGAGTCTTCATGGGAAAAAGCATCATCTGGGAAATGAGCAAATGTGGTCAAGCACTGCAGTCCACAAGTGCAATTGAATCCCAAAACAAAAAAGTGCAAGGTATACTACTAATACAACACTTTGCACAATATGCTTAGGTGACACTGTATCATTGGACAACAGTTTGAATGTCATTTTATATTGTCTAATGATACAATGCCAAAATAGGATTGTCAAATCCAAAATCTCTTGGAAGTTGCAATAGAACATTTTACATATTAGATATAGTTGACTACGTACTTTTCTCACCCATATACAAAAGAGTCATGCTACTTGCACATACATTTTTACACATATCTTGCACATACATTTTTATAGGGCCCGCCTCGGGTCCCACCATTATGATCCGAACAGCTCATTATTTTTAAAATAATTTTTAAGAGTTTCTGTAAAAAATCAACTCGATAGGATTTCGGTAAGGGCTTTTAAGAAATTATAGAGTGAAACAGTCTGATTCGCCCTGCGATTTCTGAAAAAGCCTTTACCGATATCCTATCGAGTTGATTTTTTATAGAAACTCTTAAAACATTATTTTAAAAATAATGAGCGGTTCGGATCATATTGGTGGAACCCGAGGCAGGCCACATAAAAGTGTATGTACAAGATATGTGTAAAAATGTATGTGTTCTTAGATTTGTTGTATACAAAAATACTTTCATCTTTCCCATGTATTTTAAAAACCATAACCAAATAAGAGCAGTTCAAGTTGGCTCAAGTTGATTCCCGATCCAGAATAAGACCATTTCGATTACCGATTTGATTCACGAGTTTACAAACCAACCCCCACAACGGGGAAAGTTTTCATGTTAGGATTTCCCAGTGAACCAAATCTCCAAAGAGCACAGCCAATATAACTACATATTTCCTACTTTAGTAGCAATGGACAAATCAAAAGGATATACAGACTATGCTGACATTTATTGTAAAGAACTCAGTGAGAAGATTTCAGAGCGTGGCCTTGGATTAATTTTGCGGTTTCCCTTGATCACCGGATGAAGTAGTGCTAGGTACATTTGGAAGTTGAGAATCCTTTTTATCCATTTCAGCAGCTGAAGACCCATTCCCAGTTCGGGATTTCGCCATTTCCTTCACCCCTGATTGAACCGGAGCAGGAGCCATCCCTTCCTCAATAGGTAGAGTCCTCTTTGATCCCCCCAAAGCAACACCAAGAACTATATTCTCTTCCAAAGGCGGCCTTGATACTGGCGGCTGTGGCGGTCTCTCAGTTTGTTGTGTCGATTGTTGGATCGACGGAAAATCACTTTCTAGTTTTGATTTTGCCTTCGCTTTCTCCCCTACTTTACGATCAGTATTTTCTTCTTTGGTGTCAAGATTTTGTATTTCTCCGGCCTTCAAGCCTACTTTTGAATCAGGCGTGGGTCTGTGCTTCACGTTGGGTTCGGAAATTGATGGAACATCACTTTCTAGTTTTGATTTTGCCTTCGCTTTCTCCCCTACCTTACGATCAGTATTTTCTTCTTTGGTGTCAACATTTTGTATTTCTCCGGCCTTAAAGCCTACTTTTGAATCAGGCGTGGGTCTGTGCTTCACGCTGGGTTCGGAAATCGGTGTCTCTTTGGCTTTAGAATGAGGTGGTACCTTAGCATTTGTCTTTCCATTGAGTGGGGGCTGCGCTGTAGCTTTGCCGTCTTGCTCTCCACCTGTGCGAGTTGACCGGTTTTGGGGTTTTGTTCTGTCATCACTGTTGATTTTGTATGAGGATTCAGTAAGTAGCAAAGGACGGTTAGATGCCACTCCGACATGATTGAAGGGCGAGTCTGAAAACGGTATTTCATCAAAATCGGAGTTGCTGTATTGAACTGTGCGGATGGGGGTGGCAAGTCGAGCTCTGTGGTGGGTGATGATTCTGATTAGATCCAGCAGTATAGCTTCCTGTTTTATCCCAGGACAAAAAGAATCATAAAGGAGAAAATACTCATATATCAATTGGAAGAAGATTACTTCTTTTTTTGGCCAACGACTAAAGCAACAAAAAGAACTCTAAAACTTGCCATTCCAACCCATATCTCAAATGAACAAGCCACTTCGGTAGAACCGAACATGAACGGTATCCTAAAAGTAAAGATGCTCAAAAACTCATAAGAGCAACTTGAACCCAATACTCCATTTGGGAGATCCGGAAATAATATATTTTATTTAAAAAAGGGGTGCTTTTAGAGCATTTCACTATTCCATAAAATATATGCATTCCAATCACTATTCTCCATTTTTATCTCTACTTTTCACAAATTCATTAATCAATCTTCAAAACTCTAACTTCTACAAAATTTCAAACTATTAAATATCTACTACCTATATCTATTATTGGTCTCCGTTAAAATGTATGTTCAGTCGTACCAATATTGTATAGATCGAATTTAAGATGGTTCTCCCTTTGTTGGGAGAATCTCCGTACATAGAGAATAAAAATTGGATCTCCATTTTGGAAACCCCAAATAGAGTATGGTTAGAAGAGATTTACTCTCCTTCTGGACTTTTGGAATTGGGTTGGAGATGCTCTAAGAAGCCAACCTCAAAGAAACCCCTTCCCTCGATGAATGATTTGATATCAGAAAATTTTGGTAGTTTCTAACAAAGTTAGTTTCCAGTGTTGCAATTGAATAGTCCACTAACCCAACAGGAAGATATGCCATCAGTAATGTTTTCCTCATACTAGAATGGAGCAGCAGGAGAAAAAGAATAGCCCTCTTACCCTGACACACTTGTATTCCTCTACATGCGAGGTCTTCACAAAGCAGGATACTAAGATCTGAAAGATAATAAGACAAATATCAAGTTTTGCAGAATCTATAGCCATGTGGATGTCCCTCGGAAACCAGTAAAACTAGCGCAAGTGCGCAACCATCCCATTTATACGTTCTTTTTTAATGACAAAAATCAATCATTAAATTATCATGGCCTAAGAAGGATAAAATGGTCAACAGACATAAGGCACAATATGGAGGGATGTCGTAACGACAATTCCAAATAAACAGGACATGAGATGGTAGGATACATGACAAGATATAAATGAATAAAGCTGTGTATACAAGGTTCCAACTATTTATTGCTCTTATATAACAAAATACATCTACAATTGTTTCCACATTCAACATACAGGAACAGAAAGTCTTAACATATTTACCCTCAGAAAGTTTTGCTCAAAAACAAGTTACAAGTTTTGAACATTAGAATTCATGAAATTCAAATGGCCTTAACAATTATTATAATTTATCTACAAGTTTTGCTACACTTAAGAAGCATCTACGACTTAGTTGCACAAAGCGGGAGCGGGAGCGTGTGAGCGAGGGAATACAGAAAGCTTCCAAGGTTGGGAGCGTGAGAAGAGCGTGTACATTTATTATGAAAATAATTTAGCATAGAGTATTCACTTTAAAAGTACAATCATTTTAGGAAGTAAAAATATGGACGAAGTCCTCCGTAAGGGTAAGAAATGGGCTAGTGTTACAATATAGTATGATTTTCTTTTCAAGATATCATTACTTCGGCTAGATATATGAGTTCATCAAAGACCAATTAAGAAAGCCAAGTGATAAATCCATGTTTTTCTATACAAAGATCATACAAAAGCTCCCATCTTTGTAAGGAGCGAGCTCCCATCTCAATGGGAGCGGGCTCCTGTCAAGCTCCTTAGTTGGGAGCGCAAAAGCGGGCTCCCAAGGTGGGAGCAGCACCACTTTAGGAGTTCCCTACAACTAAGATCTACGATACATATCAAAGAGGCACATCCGTTAGTAAGTATAACAAAATGAGGGCCAAAAGCCAACCATGATGCTTACTTATTAGCCACCTCTCACTTTTTCTACCCCTTATCAAGGAAGTCACTGATTCACAAGCATGCCTTCCATGAAAACGAAGTCAAGTTTTCGACGCAGAAACAAAGTAAAGAAGTCACTCTAGAAAAGAGCCATGTTTCTCATTTGCACAATCAGTAAGGACAAATCGGGCTGGAAAGAAAAGATTCAAGTTCGACGCAGAAACAAAGTAAAACCTTTTTTAAAAAAAATAAAAGCAATACTTTTAAGTTACACACTTTAGAGGGTGCAGCATGACTTCAAATGCTATGCGCAGCTAAAATACAGTGCCTATGAGAACGTACGGCGAACCTAACCTCCAAAATTATCAATGATAATGCCAATTTGAAGAAAATAATGTGCTAAAATAACGAAATCATTAGTCCATCAGCTCAGAAGAAAATGAATGTTGTGGAGTTAAGACTAACCACAAGACCCGGATTTTTCGGATTTATCTCTACCAAAAACACTCTTCTATGCAACTTCTTGTGTTCTAAGTGAGGATTCTTCGCCAACAATTTGCGCATATCTGCAACAATATTCTGCACAAAAGACACCACACCATTAGTCACGTGAATTGTGAAATACCCTTATAGAAGTTCTCTGGCTGTAGGAATGAAAACATAATTTACTCAAAATCATGATTCATTGCTACTTACGCTAATCTTATCAAAATCCAAGTAACTAATCTCCAGATGGGTTTTAATACGCCAATGAGTTTTCTGACTCAGATTGCTCACAACATTAACAGTGAATTGATGATTTGGAATGTGAACTGCTTCACGATTTTCACCTCGTATAATTGTTGGTGTCCACCAGCCCACACGCTACATGCAAAACGAATAACAACGAAGTAAACTGATTCAAAAGCCAAGAAAAAGAAGTGAATAAGAATGAAATAAATGTTGAACTGATTAAGCGAATATCCTCTATCATTGATCCTAGACAAATAAAAGCCTCAAAATATGAGCAAGCACATGTATATTAGCTTTCTGTCTCCCCTTTTCCTATAGTCCATTGATCAATACTTGAATACATACCTCAACATAACCAGAAACATCATAGCCTTCAATCTTTGTTTGAATCCAATCATTCACGGAAAAAGGTTGGGTTGCATGAATAATTGCACTTGAGAGAAAGTTTCTGAATATCTGATACAAATTCAAGTTCAGAAAGTGAGAGGCTGGAGAAGTATAAATAACAGAAAAAAGGGATCTTCTGATAAAACAATCAACAGCTTAAAGTGCATGCATTGAGAGGACCAAAAACATGGTTTTGCATAAACAAAGCTACATGTCTAAAACTTCAAAAGGAAGAAACCTCAATTTCACCTCACGACCAGCAAACGTAAGCAATACAGTCCCAAGACCTCCAGCAGTGAGCAATTTCTGCGTAGAGATACCTAGCAACTCCAGGAACAATGCAACAGCAGCAACCAATACTGCAGGGTATACAGTTTTGGAAATAAATTGAAAGCCCATCTGTGAAGAACAAGAAGCTTTTATTAAATGGAATGGAAATGGTATCTAGAAGCATCTTCATGGCAGGTAAAATGATTAGAACTGTTCAATTCCTATTGCTCACCACACCTATCTAGTGAGCCTATGAAGCAAAAAAAATTATAAGAAAGATGAAAAAACCAACAAACAAGACTGACATAGGTTAAACTTTCTTGACTAGGGAGGAAAAAAGAACGATGCGGTCAAACTTCCTGGCTCATGCTAGGTAGCCTAACAGCCACTCAAGGTGTTCAGAATTCAGATGGCTCCAACACTAATCCAAAGAGGCCATTGGTTTTTCAGGAAGCGTAGAAGAATCAGATTGCACAGTAGCCTAACCTGTTGTGATGTACTATCTACATGATGTTGAGAGCAACGTTTTCTTTTGGAACTGCCCCTAAGAACACTACACTAATACACATAAATAGAGAAGAACATCGAGTTGCATACTGTAAAACCAGTGCTAGATATAGGTCTTGGATCAGTGGAGTTGTTCGTCCCCATGAAAAACTTCTGTGCTTGCTGGATTGCACTGCATTGACATGGATGTTCAGTTAACATGGAAGCAACAACAAGCATCATAACTTCAAAACCAGTTTTATATGAACCACACCAATGATCGACTACAAATCATATTCAAAAGAAACGAAACAGGAAAATTTTATCAACGAACTACTTCTGCCGAGAGTGGGAAAACAAAAACGGTCTTGCTACCCTCCGCCCACTAGGCAGAGGATAATATCCCAATAATTCCAAAGAAGTTCGGATATCAATACAGAAATCATGGATATTAATACATTTTCATAACTATCAATACACTTTTCTCGGATATCAGTGCACCTTTTACTTATTATCCTCCGCCCTAAGGGCGGAGTTTAGCATTTTCCAAACAAAAAATAACATGCACTCCAAAGGAGACAAATCATGGAATGACGCTCCAAGTGGCAAGACCTTTATCAATGATGAAGAACATGCAAGATGCTTTGTATGCCTTGAAATCTACGTTGTATTTGCGATATAGTATTTGTTTTGTTGTAACACATGATTTTACATGACTCAGAGCACTTGAGTCTTGAAGGAAGATTAGTTGCTTTGGTTTATTTTCCAGCAGACAACATATGCTTGTAGATTAGAGCTATAAAAGACCAACTTCGCCTTTCCAAGTTGCAACTGTGAAATCCAAAGTTTGCGCCAGCTAGCAAACAGAAGTTTATGGAATATCAGTAAAAAATTTTCCAGTCCACCAGTTCGGCAATCTTTTCAGTTGAGAAGAGTATATATTGTTAGATAGCTTGATATACACTGTTGGGCCCATCTCCTAATAGCTTAAGCTTTTGGGAGAGTTGGTAACTTAACATGGTATTAGAGCTCAGGTTGCAAGAGGTCTTGGGTCCAAGTCTTTCCGTCTGTATTTGCTCCCCAGTTGCATTATGCTCCTCCCCTTCGTATTCTATTTCGTTCTGTCTATGAAAATTCGCATCTCCACGTGCAAGATGGGGTTGCACGTGAGGGAGGGTGTTAGATAGCTTGATATACATTGTTGGGCTCATCTCCTAACAGCTTAAGCTTTTGGGAGAGTTGGTAACTTAACATATATAACCTAGAAACTTTACCTTGATCTTCTGATTTCAGGGCTCCTCCCCTTCGTATTCTATTTCGTTCTGTCTATGAAAATTCGCATCTCCACGTGCAAGATGGGGTTGCACGTGAGGGAGGGTGTTAGATAGCTTGATATATATTGTTGGGCTCATCTCCTAACAGCTTAAGCTTTTGGAAGAGTTGGTAACTTAACACATATAACCTAGAAACTTTACCTTGATCTTCTGATTTCAGGGCTCCTCCCCTTCGTATTCTATTTCGTTCTGTCTATGAAAATTCGCATCTCCACGTGCAAGATGGGGTTGCACGTGAGGGAGGGTGTTAGATAGCTTGATATATATTGTTGGGCTCATCTCCTAACAGCTTAAGCTTTTGGGAGAGTTGGTAACTTAACATATATAACCTAGAAACTTTACCTTGATCTTCTGATTTCAGGGCTTACTAAAAAATTTCAAAGGCAAGGTCGTGAGAACATCATTAGATGCCCTCGGGTTTCAGTCACCATTATCATGATTCATACTCTAGTGATGAGTGAATCGTGCCTTCTATATAAAAAAACTAAAATTATGTCCAGATAGTACCTAGGTTTCTGGAAAGGTAGATGGCATTAAATCCACAAAGTTTCTATACTTGGACCAAACCTACAACCTGAAGGTTAGTAGGCTGAGTTTCAACACTGAACCACTGGTCACGCCTTTTATCTGAACTCATATTATGTCAGATACACACCACCTTTTTATATTTCTGCATTTTCATTAAAAAATGCACTAATCAATAATTTGTATGGGGTGCATGCATCTATGACACATTCCCCAGCTAAACTTGAACTCTGCACTTTTCCATCCTGGTGTGAAAAGATACAACTCACCTCGATAAATAGTAAGCAAGAGCCAGCACGGTTGACAGCGATCTTATAAAATTCAAGATCCGTTGCTTAACAATTTGGCTACCTTCTGAAGGTAGGACCACTGGATCCAGCTCTCTGCAAGAAAATTGACTATCATCACTACAATCGTAAAGTAATTAGAAAACATTCTTTTTTCGTAGTAAAAGAGAAACTGTTACTGTGATACAATACTGTCATGTTTATCACACCTGCAGATGAGTGTCACTCCGGTCCACAGCAACAAAGGTAACAGATAAGAGGTCGTAGCATGATACGTGCCAGTATCACTCTTCTTCGAACTACTATCATTCTTCTGCAAAATATTAGGAGATTCTAAATTACAAAGATCAACACAACAAGATTGGAACGCAATTACAAGAAAAGGAGGCAGAAATAGAGAGAAATCAATGTATCAGTAAGGCAAATCATACATGTCTGCTTTGAAGGGTGACCGGGCCAAGACCCCATACAGCGAAAGCAATAATACCAACTGCTGAAACCAACTTAAGTACAATAGGACTGCCTTGAAACGTAGTACATGACCTGCATGATATTAAATTCCTTTCGAATGAAGGTTCTAGAACAATATACACAGAGAAAAGAAGCAAGTGTTAAAAGCTATGACACTTACCTGCCCCCAGAATCATTAGGTCATATAAATAATTAAACAAATGCAGATTAAATCTTTCACTGGCAGTGATGGTAGACAACAGCACTTCATTGGGAATGGGTGGTTTGGAACTGACAATGCTACGAGACCAGGTACAAGATGAACCCAGGGTCCATCCCAGTTGTGACACCAAAACATGAATCTCTGAATAGCTTCGCAGTATGTATAGTCAATGTTAGCAAATTCTTGATGAGATTTTTTCAAGGTAGTGGAACGTCCCAAGGAGGCAAGAACCATATTGTTGCTAGAAACTTCCAATAGCAATGTTCTTGTGATTCTCTTGGTACGGTTTCCCTACTACATAGACAATATTATTCTTGTGGTACACTTACTTTAAGAGCCCATTGTTTGACTCGAATAGTAGTGAAAGAATATAATCCCATCAGATTACTAGTAGTGAGACTAATACTACCACATCCCTCAAGGTATTATCTAGCCCATTGTTTTTCATGCCCAACGTAAAATTAATTTTGACCACAAACAAACAAATGGGCCCCTCAAGGGAGGAGTACTTGGTTGAATTTGGCTTCACTGCACCCTGAATCACTTGCAAAGTTAAATTGCAGAGAATTCATTGTTAAACTTGTCCCACATTGCTCATCTAAGCCACCCAAGCTTGGTTAACATATTCTAGAGGCTACTCCACCTATTGCCAATTGGTTTTAGGTTGGAACCCTCCAAGAAATCTAACATTCATTACTGCTGGAAGGAAGAGAGAAACCATTTCCCTGTTCGAGGGGCAGAAGCAGTGTGCTTAGCTTTAGAACCGTCCCAACTACTTGATTATGTCATGATGTGAGATAAATATGGAATCTACTTACAGTCTTACACATATACTTGTATATTCCACCTTTTCTTTCTCTTAATTGAGGTGGACCACAGAGTGCTAGGATGATTAAAGTAGTAAAGCTTAACATGTCTCTTTTTCTATTACCATTCTATACAGAAGGAATCAACAAAAAGGCCGTCTTCATTCGAAGCTGAGCCATGACATTCAGGGCCTTCGTTAGACAAGGAGGAGCAACAGTGAAGAGTCATTACAGACCTTTACACATGGGTTCAGCCAAAACATAGCAACAGACTTCTTGGGAAACCAAACCAAACCGAGCCTTAAGTCTCAATCACTTGGGGTCGGCTACATGAATCATTTTCCTCCATTGAGCTCTGTCAAGGACAACTTGTTCACACAAACCTACTATACTCATATCGTTGCGCACCACAACATCTAATGTCAATTTAGGTCTACCCCTCCCCGTGGCATTGCTACCCACAACTATCCTATCCGCTCTCTTAACTACTGCATCTCCTGATCTACGGTAGACATACCCAAACCACCTTAGCCTATTTTCCCTCAACTTCTCTTCTATGGATGCTACACCTATCATCTCACGAACCGTTTCATTTCTAATCATGTCTCTTCTAGTCTTACCATACATCCACCTCAACATTCTCATTTCCGCTACACTCATCTTGTTCACCTGTTGTTTCTTAATAGGCCAACATTCTGTCCCGTAAAGCATCGCTGGTCTAATGGCAGTTAAATAGAATTTTCCCTTCAATTTTATGGGAACCCACTTGTCGCACAGTACACCAGTAGCGCTCCTTCACTTGAGCCACCCCACTTGGATCCTATGGGTCACATCATCGGTAATCTCTCCATCTTTACTAATGATTGAACCCAAGTACCTAAAATGATCACTCTTAGGTATCTCCTGGTTTTGGATCATCACTCTTTCTTCGTGCGCACTGCTGATACCACTAAACTTGCATACCATATACTCAATTTTACTTCTCGGGAAAGAAAAACTAAAAAATATGACTCCAGATGATCTTCATCTTTCCAGAGAATAGAAATAAGAACTTAGAATTTCTTCAGGAGGAATTAGCACACAAATTCATGTTTGTGGCTTCATCAGTAGTAGAGAAGAGAAATAACAACATATGAATTCCTCGAGGAGAATTGTGTGCATGCAAATTAACAATTGTCGCTTAATCAGAAGTAGACCTTGTGAATTCAACAGCTGCATTCTTCATGCAAGAAATTCCATTGCCATTGCCTGGATTCAAAAAAGAATGACACCTAAACATACTATGTTTACATGAGCTAGAGCAGTTCTGCCTGTATAGACTTTCCCGATGACGAATACTCCAAGGGTCCCGTAGCTGAAAAAACAAATGAACAAGTGAATGTCAAGGTTATTGGTCTAAACAGAGAAGAAGTATAAGTAATGCACTTACTGGAACAATTCCCGCTGACAACCTTGGAACATCTATGATGTGAAGTAACTAACAGCTCGAAATTTTTCATGAGAATAGAGAGTGACTATACTGATTCTGCTACCATAGTTGTTTCTTTTTTCGTCGTGTACAGGCAAGAATGAGTTCGTGCCACACAAGAAAGTAAGAAAACAATGTCCAGCTAGCTTCTACTCCAATGACTGACTATGTAATATGCTTTCAAACAACCGAACTTGACTGACAAGCTACTTGAAAATCAGCTAGT
This sequence comes from Rhododendron simsii, assembly GCA_014282245.1. Classification (NCBI taxonomy): domain Eukaryota; kingdom Viridiplantae; phylum Streptophyta; class Magnoliopsida; order Ericales; family Ericaceae; genus Rhododendron; species Rhododendron simsii. The sequence goes on from CM024962.1 coordinate 28,615,723, forward strand.
AAAACTTATGCAATGCATTCATCCTCTGGCAACACACAAACCTGCAATGCATTCATCCTCTGGCAATACACAAACCAGCGATACTTCTTAGGTTTGTAGAAGGTAGCACTGTCTCTAATGAGACTTGAAATTAAACATAGTGTATAAGAACTTTAAAAAACCAAATGAGAATTAGAAGGTTTAGTATGACATAGAGAGCCATCACATCTAAGGCAAAGGTTCCATCCAGTATTTCGGATCATTTTGTGTTACAGCAAGTAGAACCAAATTGCAAGAAAATCCTAATCATGAAATGAAGTTTACACAACCATGAAACAAGAAATTTGGTGAAATCATAAATCTGGGCCAAGAACTAATCTCATGGTTTAAATTGCAGGAGAAGATAACTATCATCATGTCAATTAATGAGTACAGATTCCTGAATTTCCAGCAGAAAGAAACCGTACCAAAGCAAGTGATGAAAGACTGGTTTTTACTAGATGCAATTTCCCTCTTTGCATTAGATTCTGTAAAGGAAACAGTATTCACATGAACAGTATGAATAAAAGAAGAACTCGGAGAAGATAAAAAGAGGTGGGGTAATAATGGATGGAAAAAAAATACATACCAGGAACTGTTTATTGCATCCATGGTTCTTGCATATTCCCAAATCATGGGACATTTGCAAAGAAATAGTAACAGACATCACTACAGAAGCTAATCAAATGTCACTTGTAGCACAAGATGATATTGGTTACAGTACCATTCGACCCTTGTATAGCCAGCAATATGCAGATCAGATAAACCTGACAACCTCACATCACAGAAATCTGCCAAAGTAAAGCAAAAAAGGCATCAACACAAAAAGGTAATAAATGCCAATCAAATATAACATAGACACCTATCTGCAACACTTGTTTCTTCTAAACATATGTGTTCAAAGCAACATTTACCAAGAAATGATTTAGCAGCTAGCATAAGCGTGGCCCCACTAAGTAAGATAAGCAACTTATTCCCACTGGAATGTGCAAACACCAGGTAATTGAAAGCAAATAAAATTAAGTTGCAGTCAAACATATGGCACACAATTACCTACAACAATATTTTTATACTCTGCATGGACCAGGACTCCCCAAAGAGACAACACTTATACAAGCAAAACAGATTTGTCACAAAGAAAGAAACATGAAGCTCTGTTATGATTATTATTCAAGATCACTTCTCACAGGCAAAGAAACACCCTTTATTCCAGTCTACACACATGCACAGTATTATTCAGGGCGTATAAAATCAACCTTTCTTTCTATAAACAACAAAAAAAAAATGAAACTGATTTATAGTGACTACACATAATGTACATTTGCAAACATCATAACTTTTTGCTGATAGGGTCCTACCTTGGTGCAATGGTAAAATCTCTGGCTCTGAATTGTGAAAATGTGGGTTTTAACTCGAGCAGCCACTTTTTGCAAAATTGCCAAATGTCAAACTTATCTATTGTTTTACTCCTCCCAACTACCTCCATTAAGCAAAAACAACACACAGCTTACTTCCACAAAACATACTCCTTTATTCGGGTTGTTTCCTCAGTATTTCTACCTTCTCCCAAGTTCCTAACCTCTTCTTGTCATTGCCTTTATGCTTAGCAGGTTTATTTTTATTACTTGCACACTTTTCATTATATGAAATAGGCAGTTTACCAAGTTTTTATCAAGTGTAGATTCGTTACCCTCTTACAGCTTGTCGAGCATTTGAAAAACTCACAATCCATTTCAAATAAAATTTGTCCCGTGGACACACGAGCAATCCAACCGGTAGGATTTCCTTTTCCTCTTCCCATTCTAACTTGTTTAAGTTTCCCGGTAATAGGGAGATCTGCGGAAACTCTGAAGCCTTACCCATATCTTACCATTTCTTCGGAATTGTTTGAGACTTTTTCCCTTGCAATATATTTCAGCAAGTTATCAATGTTTTGCATGTTATGTGATACTAGTCAATTTTATAATCATTTTGTGGTACTACTAGCATGCTTAAATTACTGGTGGTTCAAAACCAATAATCATGAATTTCCCCTTATTTTGGTTCTGAGGTAGTGAGGTACTCTTGGAAAACCTAAGACTGCATTATGTAGACGCAAACGTAACTGATTTACGTATGTATGAGTGGTCATTTGTCTTTGTTTGAATGAAGACTAAGAAGAGCCAAAACAAATATTTCAACTCAAATTTCAGACCTCAACATCCTGCTTCTCAAGGTTTTGTTTTAATAATTACTGCCGGTGTCCCAGTAATCGAGCCAGGAAGGGAAACCCATCCTTCTTTCTTTTTTCTCTTTTCTAATGGAATTCCAAAAGGAAATGGCTGTCCTACAAGGGGCAGCCACCCCCATACACATAATCCCACCAACCTAGATGAAAGCAGGAGCAATATATTATAAAGTGCCTTGGTGGAGATGAAGGCCTGGAAGCAACATGAAGAAGGCTGAAAAGAACATATGTAAATGCCATGTGAACAAACATCATCACCACAACTAGCTGCATGTACGACCTGACTCAGGTCACCCAAGCAAACCCAAGTGGAGGGGATGTTCATAATCACCACAAGTGGTTAGACTAATGACTTTCTGAATGGAAATTAATGAAGCCGCACTCTCATATATATTTTGTCCAGCATTATCTGTAGTTATTCAGAGCAGCCAATTATAATCTAAACTTAGCATCACCCATGTAAGAGCCTTGTCAAGGAAATCATTCGGAATGTACTATGACATATCTTGTGACGAATTTAAAACTTAAAGGTGAAATAGTAATAATTTTAGACCAACCATAAATCCAAAGGCCTTAAACCTTGGGGGTCGGCCCAATGGTTGTGTAGCGCTCCTTTCAGGCGTGGGGACTAGGGTTCGACTCTTATGGAGAGGAAGTTGGCCCTTGTAGTAATCCAACTTCTACTATAACAACTAACATCCTACCGTCAGGCAAAAAAAAATTCCAAACGCCTCATGTTCAACTCCCGCAAGCAATGCCTTGCCTACCCAATACTTGTTCCTCGCGAGTGATTGTGAGTACCTAGAGTCTATCGATTAACAAAACCTCTAAATCGAAACCAACACTCCTGATCATAAGAAAATCAGCAAAAGAAACGACTTTTCTTCAAACAAATAAATTGGAACACAAAATTACCTTGATTGTGGTAGAAGAAAGTAACCCCTTACAACAAAGGGGTTTCTTTGGGACTACAAAAATGAAAACCTACCTCGGAAAGAAACCCTGATCTCACGGTGGGAAAAACGTTCGCAAATTGATCAACTCTTTGGAATTTTCGAGCTGTGGTTACAGAGAAAAAGAAAGGTATGTTTCAAGAAAAAATATTGATGATTGAAATTTTGCAACCGTTAAAAAAAAAAAAATTTTGCACAGGAGAGAGAGAGAGAGAGAGAGAGAGAGAGAGGGTTTTGTCTGCTAAAGGCAGAGAGAGAGTTCTTGAAGTTAGGCTGTGTTTGGTGGACCGGGTTCTCATCCAGTTTTATTTCCCTTCGGTTCGAGAAACTTTTGGGTGCCGGATGGGTACGTCACCGTGGTGTCCGAACACCACATTCGAGTCGTCCAAAATTACATTGGGCGATTCAGATTGAAACACACTCTCTTCTCTCACCCCAATACAACACTCTCTCTCCTCGTTATATCTTCAAATTTAAGTCGTCCAAAACCAAAATGAATGTCCCAGATGAGCCAAGCGGGTATTATGTGATACCCTCTCGGCACTGAAACTCTTCTCAGTCGGTGCTCTCTAGTTTTTTATTTTTTTGGGTCAGTAAAATTATACTCCCTTTATCCCAATTTAATTGTCTTTTTAGAGTTTGTGTCACTTTTTAATTGATTATATTTTATAATTTATAATGTTTTTGGTGATTTAAAAAACATCGTATTATAGAACTAATTGAGATCTATCAAACAAAATCCATGTTCAATATAAAATTCATTACGGATTTAAACGTATAACAAGTTTTTAACCGGTTGAAATAAAACGAGGGACAATTAAATTGGGACGAAGAGAGTAGTAATTTGAATCGTTCATTTTGATAGAACTCGTCGATAAAAATTACTCCAATAAGAATTTTGAAGTCAGAGAAAAGTTTGACAACACTTCGTTTGATCTATGAACTAATCGTGTCCAACATTATCTACATTGATTCAGAGCAGCCAATTGGACTATAATCTAAACTTAGCATCACTCATGCAAGAGCCTTGTCAAGAAAATAATTCGTAATGTACTGCTCTTTCTATCCCAATTTAATAGTCATTTTTAAAGATTTATGTCATTTTTAATTGATTATATCTTATAATTTATAATATAATAATATCTTATGTGATTTTTAAAATATTGTTTGAAATCTATCAAACAAGATTTATATTAAATATAAAATTCATTATCAATTTAAAAATATGACTAATAGTTTTTATCTGACTAGTATAAAACGAAGAACTATTAAAATTGAAAATTTGGACGGAGAGGAGGGGAGTATGACATATGACAAATTTAAAACTCAAAGTTGAAATAGATACTTTTAGACCAACCATAAATCCAAAGGCCTTGCTGATCAAAATAAAAAATCCAAAGGCCTTAAACCTTGGGAGTTGGCCCAATAGTTATGTAGTGTTCCTTTGAGGCGTGAGGTATAAGGTTCGATTCTTGTTAACAGAAAGTTGACCCCATAATAATCTAAATTATACTAGTAACAATTAACATCCTACCGTCTGAAAAATAAAATAAAATCCAAACACCTTTCAACTCCTGCCAGCAATGCCTTGCCTACCCAATACTTGTCCCTTGTAAGTGATTGTACTTGTTCAACAGAGACGCATCGAAGCAAAATTTTATAGGAAAGTCTATCGGTACAAATTTCAAAGAACAGACAGCACGCACACATGGGATTTGAACCTATCTCGGGTTCCACAAAAAAATACTTCGAGCGGCTTATTTTGTTCAAAACATCTTGTTTAAGGTTTCTATAAAAAATCAGTTCATTTGGATATTGCTAAAGGGGTTTACAAAATACCCAAACTTTGCTTCAAAAAATAGGCCTCTTTTGAAGCAAAGTTTGGGTGTTTTGTAAACCCCCTTAACGATATCCAAATAAACTAAATAAAGACCTTAAACGAGATGTTTTGACCAAAATGATTGGCTCCGATCATCTTTATGAGAGTCGAGACGAGTCCAAATCCCATCTGTGCACACTGTCTGTTTCTAGAAATCTGTACGTACAGTAGCTTTCAAATTTTATACACAAACCCCAAGTACTATTCTGTTCTTCTACCAGCTCTCTCTCTGTATGTATAAACATATGCAGACAATCACGACAACAAAAAAAAAAATTAAATATCTATAGTTTTGGAGAAATTGGAAGAGCCAAAGTTTTGATTGGTACTACTCCTTCAAGGAAATCTTTTTCATGATAAATAAGTTTTGCATATCTACCAAACACAGGAAAATGAAAACGAGAAAAATAATTTATCGACAAAATGATTTTACATGAAAAAAAAAAATTCGTTGTAAAAACATTTTTACATTAAAATAAACTGAGCCTTCAATTCAAATACGAAAACTACACTCTATGCGTTTAGTTTGTCAAATTCCTAGTTTGACCCTTTACTTCCAATTGTTTTGGTCAAAATCATCTGATCAAGCACCATTGTCTAATGATTTACTTGTGCAAAACACTTCTTTTTGTCATGTCAATCTATGCAAATTTTGTGTTCTACTTTCATTGATACAGGAATCAGTAATTTTGACAGGAGCACAAATAACTTCTGGTTTAATGCTTGACCCAAGGTTTAGGCAGATGCACATCAGGATTTGAACATGCACAAAACAGCAGCCAATACTTCCGATATCGCTAGATAAAATACCGGCTTGACCAAATACGTATCGATAAAAATGCTACTCACCAATGCACAGTTTTAATCAGGGCAGCAACCATTTTTGTCACAGCACATTACAGTGAGTAAACTGGAAATCCAAACCAAGTTCACTGTTTACATTCTGCTCTATAATTGCTTGCAAAGTAAAAGGAACTGCTGAAAAGTAGAACAAAAACAAGCATGTTGTTTCCACAAACATTACAAGCTAAAAAGAACGGAACTCGTTTTTGTGGCTGATCTTCACTAAATGGAATGAATAAATATTGTGCGAAACAATCGATCATATACATAGCTGAAAACATAAACCAAGCATGATGCGGCATGCATGGTGAAGTTCCAAACCTAGTATACAAGGAAGAGAAACCCAAAAGCTATATAGAAAATAGCTACATTTTGCTAACTGTTGAGTGCTCTAAATGGTGATCTTTCATTGACAGTGGCATCGACTCTCTTTGTCGTAGAAGAGGGATGAGTATTCACATTCTCTTTCGAAGGATCAAAGATTTCATCTTCATCATTGTCAACTTTCAAGTCTATAACCCTTTTATTGTTTTCGAAATTCTGCACAATCCTTTCCCAAACTCCTGTCAACTCCATGTCTTCATCCGATAACTCACTTATCCTATCAAACAGGCTCCCGATAAAATCCAACAAAGTTCTCTTTTCACTTTCAATCTTGTCAATTACAGCACCTGAAGTCCTTAGATCCGATGTCAGTTTCTTTATCTCCAACTGCTTGGCTCTCATTTCAGATTCAATCTCCTCACTTTCCTTCTTCGAACGGGAAAACAATTCCTGCAGCAACTCCAGTTTCTTCTCTAAGTTAATGAAATCACTTTCCATTTCCGCAATCACCAGCAGTTTCTCTTGGATTTCTATTTCCCTCAGAACCCCATCTGCTGTAATCTTCTCCCAAGCCTTGTGGAGCAGATTAAAAGATGTGGTTGAACTTTTCACCCTTTCTTCCATCGATAGCAAAAGCCGTTCAAGATCATCTATTTTCTTGTCTCTCTCTTCTAAAAGCCTTTGAAAACTCATCTTCTCATGTTCATAACTTATCTCCATATTGATGTGAGTGAAAATCACTCCTTCCAATTCTCTCCTCACACACTCTTGCTCCAAACACTCGACCTCTTTATGAATTCCACCGGATACATTTTCTCTAGTCTTGAGTTCTCGATCCAACACCATGATGTCTCTCTCAAGTTCTTCTATTCTTCTCTCCCTCTCCTCTACCACACGGCCAAGACTCTCTTTCTCTTGTTTGAGAGTGACTTCAACTCCTACTTGTGCAAGAAGAGAACCTTCTACTTGTTTACGGAGTTGCTGGTTTTCTTCGAGGGTAGCTTGCAATCCTTCAGCAACAGATTTCCATAATTGCAATCCAAATTCCAGTTCATTTCCTTCACAGAACTTCTCACTCAATTCATCATCAACCTTTTTCAAGTACCTTTCCATTTGCAAAACTTGCTCCTTCAAGCGAGTTTGACACCTGTACGCGTCCTTGAGCATCTCCTTGTGCTTTTCAAGCTCATTTTGCAATTGAATCTGGTTGAGCTCCATAAGACTTACGGACTTAGCTGTGCTCGACAAAGACTCTATCGTCTCCTCAGCTTTCACAAGAGCAGCACTCTTCATCTCTAACTGCTTCAGAAGAGCTGAAATCTCATCTTCTTTCTGAGCTATGCTCGACAAAGACTCAATCTTCTCCTCGGCTCTCACAAGAGCAGCACTCTTCATGTCTAACTGCTTCAGAAGAGCTGAAATCTTTTCTTCTTTCTCACTGTTTTCCAAAGCCATATTTGCAATTTTAGCCCGAGCTTCTGAAATTCCTGACTTCACCACCAATAAAGTCAGAGACTTCTCCTCATTTTGCAGTCCTAAATGCATTTGCATTTCCTTAAGACTTTCAAGCTCATTCTGCAATTGAAGGTGCTGTTGTTCCATAAGACTCAAAGACTCAACCTTTCTCAACAAAGATGCCATGTCCTCATGGCATTCTTCAATCTTCTCATGGCATTCTTCGATCTTTGTTTCAGCTTTAACAAGAGCATCACTCTTCATATTTAACTGTTTCATAAGGAGTGAAACCTCTGCGTCTCTCTTCACGTTTTCCAGTTCCATATTTTCCATCTCATCGGCAAGCTTCAACTGAGCTTCTGAAATTTCTGACTTCAACACAAATAACATCAGAGATTTCTCCTCATTCAGCCACTCTAAATTCATAACCATTCCCTTTTGCCTTTCAACCTCATCTTGCAATTGAAGCTTCTGTTCTTGTACAAGACTGAAGGACTCAACCTTGCTCAACAAAGATGCCATTTCCTCATGGCATTCTTCAATCTTCTCATGGCATTCTTCGATCTTTGTTTCAGCTTTAACAAGAGCATCACTCTTCATATTTAACTGTTTCATAAGGAGTGAAACCTCTTCGTCTCTCTTCACATTTTCCAGATCCATATTTTCCATCTTATCAGCAAGCTTCAACTGAGCTTCTGAAATTTCTGACTTCAACACAAATAACATCAGAGATTTCTCCTCATTCAGCCACTCTAAATTCATAACCATTCCCTTTTGCCTTTCAACCTCATCTTGCAATTGAAGCTTCTGTTCTTGTACAAGACTGAAGGACTCAACCTTGCTCAACAAGGATTCGATCTTCTCATGGCCTTCTTCTATACTTTGATCAGCCTTGACAAGAGCAGCATTCTTTACCGCCAACTGTCGCATAAGTCGAGAAACCTCCTCTTCTCTTTCACTGTATTTCAGATTGATATTTTCCATCTCATCGGCAAGCTTTAACTGAGCTTCCGAAATTTCTGACTTCCAAACCATTAACATCAGAGTTTTCTCCTCATTCTGCAACTCTAAATGCATGACCAAAGACCGATAACCCTCTAACTCCATGTTGAGTTCCTTTATAGTTCTATCTTTGCTCTCTAACTCAAACCTGCAGTTAGTCAAGTCCCCTTTCATTTTTTCCAATTCAGAGCTCCATTCGGCTTCTTTGACTTTCAGATTTTTAGAACAGTCTCTATGTGTCTGCTCCAACCCTTTGAGTTTGTTCCGGAGCTTTGACAGTGAAGAAGAACTCCCTCCCTCTTGAATCTGAGCTTCCTGCATTTCTTTAAGGGAAAATTTCAGCTCCCGATTCTCTTGCTCAAGTCTACCAACTTGGTACGTCATTTCTTTGTGAATCGTCTCCTTTGTTCCCAACATATCCCTCAGACTTGCAATGTCTTTGTCCCTTTGACCAGTCAAGCACTCGATTTTGGACTTCGCTTCCTCACAATCGGATAAAACATTTTCAAAACTTGTTTTGGTCTCAGAAAGTTGAACTTCCAAATACTTCCTTCTACTCTCTTCATGAGCTAAAGCTTGGTTGCACATCTGTAATCGGCTTTGAAGTCCTTCTGAGATTCTCATTTGAGAATCTAGATTGGTTTGCAATGTAGAAATCTCATCAATCAATGTAGATTTCTCCACCTCCCACTCTTTCTTACTTTGTTGAAACTCACATCGGAGCTTTTCGTGGGCTTCTTCTAAATGCTTGAACTGTTCCTTCTTCCATTTGAGCTGATCTTCCACCTTCCTTTTTTCCTCCTCTTGTTTGAACAACATATCATCTCTCTCCCTCAGTTCTCTGCACGCTTCGGCTTTTTTCTCTGCTTCCAAACGCTTCTTCTCTGAATCAGATAGGAAGGATTTAAGGCCTTTAATCTCTTCCTCAAATGCATGGAGTTTCAGCTCATGATCCGAGCTGTTTGAATTAGCCTCATCGAAGGCCAACACCATCTCCCTTTTTTCTTCATCCCATTTCCTTAGCTTCTCATCAAAATCGACACGAAGCTTATCATTGGATGCGGCAAGATGCTTGATCATGGCCTCTTTCTCCTTCATACTAGACTTGAGTTCTTCGTACATTTGCTTTGTGGTAGAAATTTCATCCGCCTTCTCATTGAGTTCTTGAGATTGCTTCTCGATTTTTGCATTTGCCTCTAGGATTTTGGTTTGTTGCTCATTATGGGTTCTCTTCAATCTCTCACACAGTTCTGCTGTTGTTTTGAATTCTGCCTTGAGCTTCTCAATCTCAGCTTTAGCATCATCTAGCTCTTCACAAACTCTCTCCATTTTCTTTGCTTCACACTAGAGATTTCAAATAACACAGTCATGAGAGAAGCACAAACAAAGATGACATCTTAATAATGACATACAGAAAACAAATCCTTAGTAATTAAAAACACGTGAGAATGGAACACATCGAAAACAAAGTATCTGAACTTTGAATATAAAAAGAAAAAGACATATAGTTCACAATAACATGAAGTTCAGCTATGAATATTTCCACCTTAGAATGACTCACTATATGGAGCATGGTAATGTGATGCCGACTAGCAAACAGATTGGAGCAAGGTAATTAAAAAGAAAAAGAAATAACATAAAAGCAACCTCATGTACGCAAACTGAAAGAAAACTAACAGCCAAGACAAGCAATTCCAGATTCACTAACATTAAGACTAGAACTAAATAGCATGGACACGAACATGTACAAAGCAGACACGCCAACACGATGATTTTCAAAAGATGCAGGACAAGTGAACTATCATTTCACATATGCATGAAATTTTATTGATTGATATTGAAAATACTACAACAAATTTAATGAAAAACTAGTAGATAACAAAAATTTGGTAAACCATCCATATACTGATTGCAATCACAGCCTATAAGATTAACCATAAATCCAAATATCAGAGATGGAATAAGCCATATAACACTACATTCAGAAAACTAATGAGCCTAAAGAATGAGAGAGCAATAGTTATTAGTCTACATTGTTCTCATTTTATCATTTCATCCCATGTCCCCTTTCAAACTCTTAGTGCCTTTCATGAAAATCTAAGTGATGGACATGTGCTCCCCCGAGAATCTGAATAGTGTCAATTTCTAAAAATGTCAAGAACTAAAAACACAAGACGAGTATCGGACACTACTCTGAACACCTTCTTAGAAGTGTCCATTCTTCTTCGAGGATAAAATTACAGGAAAACGAAAAGCTTCTTGATATGAAACTAGAAATCCAAACTCCAGAATACATAGTTACTTCCCAAAATAAAGCCTGAATAAATCAAAATCTTAATCTAAACATCTTCATCCAATTCCTACCCATTCACCATAGTTCTTTCCCTAAGAAATGATTTAGAAAAATGCAGTTATACTAGGGTATCATGAGCATACAAAGTTTAGGAGTCACCAAAATTCTGGAGTCATGATTCTAACCTCAGGAAATTTTCTTATTTGAGACAGTGTAGTAATATAAGGCACCTACTCCAGGTAGTTTTTTCAGTGCAGCATGTTGTACAACGCTTCAGAAACAACTCGGACTTCAAAATCAATATCTGTGAAATAAATTTGGTATGAGACTGCAATAAAATCAGACAGCTGCTATCCCCCAAATGGAAATTAGCAACCATGCAACAAACAAAAGGGAAAAAAATGGTTTCTTAGAAAACTCTCCCCATTTGCATTGTTCTTACACTAATTTTATGATTTCAATGTTTGATCTCATGCTTTCTGTTATTCTGGTTCCTCAGGCTTTTTTGTTCATGGGAGTTCCAAGTTCCTTCATCAGTCTTGTAATGTTTTACTTCTTTCTTTCTCTTTTTTCCTTTCATGCTTCCCCCTTTTTTTGGGTTTTGTACTATTGAAATGGTAAAAGAATTTGATTTTTTTCATTTCCCGTACTTTCTTTGTAACCAAATTGAGTCCAAATCAAGGAAAGATTCAGCAAACGCTTTCTAAGGATGGAAAAGAGGAGAAAAAATCTGAGCATGTTGAAACCACAAACATACAAATACTGGTAGCAGCTAAAATGAATGTAATAAAGTGGTCCAATTGACCAAAGGCAATGATTGTACAAAAGCATATCAAAAACCCTAAAACAACAGAACTTTAAATCTTACAATAAAATAGGCGTGTTTGTGTGTGTGTGTGTGTGTGTGTGGGGGGGGGGGGGGGGGGGGGGGGGGGGTGGGGGGGGGGGGTGGGGGGGGGGGGGTTTGCTTGGGGGCGTTGGAACCAAAGAAAGGATTAGAATTAAGATGAGGAGTTAATAAAATCCCAGTTACAAGATTTCAAGATATCATATTTTCTGAGCAATTTCTAAGCTGCCAAACAGAAAACAAAAAATTTAGAAAACCCTAACAAAAATTTTAGAATGAAGAAGAGGAGTCTATAAAATCCCAGCTACAAGATCCAAGTTATATCATATTTTTCGTGCAATTTCTAAGCAACCAAACAGAAAAGAGAAGCCTAAAGTACACAAGTTGCAATAGCACTGTCAATAATGGGGATAACCCAAAGAAAGTGAAGAAGATAAGTCTACAAAATCCCAATCACAATATTCCCTGTTGTCATATTTTCTGTGCAATTTCTAAGCAACCAAACAGAAAACAAAAACTACATACATAACTTGCAATAACACTGTTTTTTTGTTGTTGCCAATATTATCTACATCAGTGGGAGTTAGCGGAGAATTAGTATGTTAATAACCAAAGGGGATTCGACGTCTTTCCATAGATTCAAACCCTCGACCTCTCCATGAAAGTCAAAAAGTACAATCAGATGGGCTAACAGCCACATCATAAGGGAAACGAGAATGAATAGAAGGTGTCCATAAAATCCCAGTTACAAGATTCCAACTTGCATAATTTCCGAGAAAATTTCTAAGCAATCAAACAGAAAACAAAAGAGAAGCCCTAAACTTCAGAACTTGCAATATCACTGTCCATGACTGGAAAAACCCAAAGATAAGTTTAGATGAAGCAGACAAGTCTGTAACAAAAAACCCAATTCAAGATTCCAAGATTTCCGTGCAATTTCTAAGCAACCAAACAGAAAACATAACAAAACAAAAAATAAGAAAGAAAGAAAAACTAGGAATTAGTACCTGGGTTGTGAAGATTAGGTATTCCCATCAACCAAAAAAGAATCTTTTTCAGTGTTTGTAACGAATGGGAAGGTAGAGAGAGAGAGAGTAGAGAGAGATAGAGAGAGAGTAGTCAATGGGGAAAAGTGGAAGGAGATTTTGCAGTAGTGGTTTTAGATAGCCGTTGTGGACTCAGATTTGAATCTCGTTGGTAGAATTGTTTTTTACCGTTTGCCGTTTGACGGCGTTAGTTTCGGATCCAACGACGTTCTGTTTACAAGGTGTCCGGATAAATAGTTTTAAAAATGTACTAGCCGTTGTTAATTAGAATTCGGGTTGGACTTGGGCTGCAGGGTGGTTCGGATTAATGGGCTGTTCATTTGGGTTTGAATAAGATATGGTAACGCTTATCAAGCCCAGTTACAATGGGTGAAACCTTAGTCACATGAATTTAGGGGTGTTCATGATTTGGATTGGTCCGGTTCCGTAAGAATCCAAAAATCAAACCATTTTGAACGGTTCCAAAAAAAAAAAGAGGACCGAAAGCTAATCATTACAAATATAGAACCCAACCACAACCAAACTGGTCCGGTTTCGATCTTACCCTATTTGTATTCAAACATTTTCATAAGACATGATATTGGAAAACAACCCTTACCAATATCGGTGGACTAATTTTTTTTAGGAACCGATAAAAGAATATTTTATGAATAAGTTGCGGTTTGAATACCTTTGTAGGATCCGTAACGGGCCTTGCAAAAACCATCAATTTTGTTGCCGATTTGTTGTGCCCCAGGGCCTTCGGCAGGAAATTTTTAATTAAAAAGAGAGTAAGAGTAAAGAGCCTGATTCTGTGTAATTGAATAAAAGGGACTAAGAGCATCCGCAATGGGAATAATCAAAACTAATAATCAAAATGTGTCATTTCACTATTTGATTATCCATTTAGTTTATAATTAAACTTAACAACTTCTATCTTCACATTGGTTATTTTTGCATTCCAAACAAAACAAACCCCCATAATACACAATACACATATGTTCAATTGCAAACGAGTTCCAATCACTCACCCGACCATACCAAATTATTCGTATCGATGAGACGATTTCAATGTGGGGTGTTTTTGAATTATTGAGTTTGAATTTAGTTATTGAGTTTGGTTATTGGGTTTTGATTATTGGTAAAAGTTGTTAAGTTTGATTATGGAATGAGTGAAATTTGGTTATTTGCTAAAAGACTTGTAACTTTGCTTATTACAATGTAGGGTATTTTTTGAGCATTGTTATTAAGTTTGCTTATCCACAATCATTTGCTTATTACAATGCGGATGCTCTAACTAAAGCAGAAAAGTGATTTTTGAGAATTAATTTGGTCCAAAATTAGTTGGGGCTAATAAATATGCTCTAATAAGGTGGTGTTCTTTTCTGTGTTAAAAAAAAAAGGCGGTGTTCCACTAAAGACTTTTAAGACTTTTTTTGTTGTCCTAATTTGTTTTTTTCGCGTTTATTAGTTTTGCGTATAACTTTTTTAGTTTTCTAATTCGTCTCATCAAGACAAATCAGGGAAGTAGTAATTTTTTTTTACTTTTACTCAAATATTGTGAGAAATAATCACTTTATAGCAACAACAAAAAAATTCAAAATTTGACTTATTTTTGTCAAACAACGGTTATTTTTGAAAATATTCAAATAAAAATTTAAAAAATTATTTTTTTGATTCGTCTCGAGACGAATCAATAATTGATAAACTGACAGAAAAAAAAAAAGCAAATAAAAACAAAAAGTACTAGAGTAAAAGTTAAGGGGAACGTGGTCAAGTTATCCAGAAACAAACCAACATACGTTTAGTACAATTCTGAAGAATGAAAGGTTAACCTTCTTTGTACGGGGCAATTTATTAAACCACGGGCACCAATAATTATATAACCACACATATTCATATAAATACTGTACATACACATTCACATCTTTTGGGCGTTCCATACACACTGAAGGTGTAATATGTGTAGGTCCCAATGTAAATATGAGTGAGTTTGTGTAAGTGTTTGTGGTTGTGAAATGATTTCCATGGGGGCACATAGTGAATGGTTGTCGGAAATCCACGTCATCAAGTTCGTCCTACTGATCTAGTGGAGAAATTTTTCAATGCCGAGCGGATATCACGTGGTGCCCGTTCGGTGCATACGGGCCGTCCATTTCAGTTTTGGAGAGGGAAAAAAAGAGAGAAAAAGTAGAGAGACTGGTGGGGTGAGAGGATAGAGTGTTTTAATATGGGTCGTCTAACACACTTTTGAACGACTCGAATATGGGTATTTGGCACCACGCCAACCGGATAACGTGCTACCCATCCGACAACCAAAAATTTATCGATCTAGTGGGTCCCCTGCCCCAGGAGTGCAGTATAAAAGAAGAATGTTTTCCTTCAGGCAATGCACAGGGTTTTTCCAACCACTTTGTCTCTGCGCGCATGGCGCACCTCGGACTAATTTGTATGACCTATCCCATTGTCATTTCATAAGCCTACGCAGTTATGCGTGAGGAAGAGGTGATCGCAAAAATCGTCGTCAAGAAAAATCAAATGTAGAACCTTTAAAGAAAATTCTTAAAGTCATATGCCAAAAGCACCACATGCGATTCTTGGGTTGAAAGAATCAAAGAATAATGTTAATGGGTATAGCTAATGACTTTCATTCTTTTTCACGAATCGAATTTGATAAATATTTGCAGAGTTCATTTTTATTAATTTTTCAAAGAAAATTGTGATGAGTTTACACCATAAGGTCAAAAATTATTGTGTAAACCAGAAAAAAAGAGAATTGACATGCTAGCCTAGATGGTAAAATTTACCTCCTCCCTTAGTGGAGGCAAGGGTTTGAGCCCCGTGAGGGGGCGTGGATGGGGTTCAGGGCTATGGACTTCCTATAAACTCCGTATGAACTAGCATACAAACTTACTATAAGTTACTAACTCTCCCCAATTCTACTGATCTATAAAATGTGACCAAAAAAAGAAACCCAAAAAAAAAAAAAAGAGTAGACAACATATATACTTCGTTATTTTTGATTTTCAGTTTTGCTGCTTTTTTGAACATAGAGTTTTGTTGCTTGACCACAAACTTACACACATGTATATACACGGGTATCATATAGAGTTCTTCGCAATTAACACTCTCAATTATTGGTTGTCGAGATGAGATCCAAGCCGTCACATCTGACAATTAACACTCTCGATCATTGGTTGTCGAGATGAAATCTAAGCCGTCGGATGCGACGGCTTGGTGGTGTGCGGCACGGTGAGGCACCGCACAACATAGCACCAACCCGAAGTCTGCATCATATATTGCACTATACAATATCGATGAAGTATGAACCCCATAATTAAGTGAAGGAATCATCAATAAAACAAAAGTAGTAACTACGCAAAATGTTATTAAATTGTTAACAAGAAAAGAAAAATTAGGCTCCGTTTAGGTGTTTAAGAAAATGTTTTTCGTCGAAATCCTTCATTTTAGCAAACTTTTTCTCGTCTTAGTTAATCTTTTCATATTTTTCAATTCATTTTAGTTAAGGTAAAAAAAACTAAAATAATTAAATATTATATTAAAAAAGGTCTTGCTAAGCACTGCCAAGTAGGTGGTAAATGATATGTATAAAGTGATATATAAAATAGAATTTTAATACAAATATCACATATATTCATAGTAATAGTATGAACATATTTTCTCGAACATGATAAACCTTTTGGACATTATCCATCATCCTTAGAAGTGGTGGTTGGATTTTTTTATCTAAAAAAGTTGAAAAGGTAAGTTTTAAGAATATCATTTTTCGAAAATGATATGTATACCGACCGTGTGTGTATATATACACGAAAAATGGGTGTTTAGATCAAGCACCATAGACACATCGGATGCCGTTGATTCCCGAGGGGGCCCCTCGGTTTTTTTTTATAGAATTTTTGGACGGCTCGGATCGGCCGTCCGGTGGCCGGAGACGGCCCGGCGCGGCCGGTCGGTACGATTTCCCTACAAATTTCGTCGGTACACATAGCATTACTCATCATTTTTAGTCTTTAGTGTATTATTCTAAATACGATCTGATGATTTTCAACAAATTTTTATGTGTCGATTATTTCTTTCCTCAACTGGAAATTTCTTTTATTTACGTATGTTAATTTGTTCGCAACATTATTCTTCCATTTATATGTCTTAATTTCCTTTTTCGCACGTAAAAACACGTACGAGAAATATAACAAAATAATAATATCACAAATATGCAAATACCAAGATGGAGTATGAAAATTATATATCTATATCTATATATATACATAAAAAAGGGCCTTTAAAAATTATACGAGCGGCGTTACCAATCTAGATGTTTGGACACATTTTAATACAGACGTTTCCGAAATTATTTGATGCATGCGCATTTCATAAGATGTAACCCATAGGACTACAACAAAAAAATCTGTCTGAATTCGTGTTCGAATTGATATCTGTTTACAAAGATCCTCCAAATTGATGTGTTCCTACTTGACTATTGGTACGTACCGACCAGGTTGCGTACACTCCCCCCTCTTCCTCTGCCGTTCTTGTGTCCACAAAATATAAAAGAGTAAATTACATTAAGCCCCCCCTCAACCAACCCTCATTTTCACTTAACCCTATCAGACTACAAAATTCGACATTGTGCACCCTCTAACTATCTAGAGTTAACACTTAACACCCTTTTGTTAGGTCTCCGTAGGAAAAATGCACCGACAGCCGTCTCCGGCTACCGGACGGCCGATCTGAGCCGTCCAAAAAATTTTTAAAAAAAAACTAAGTGGGCTTACGCGGAAATTAATGGCATCCGACTTGCGTAGGTGCTCGATCCAAACACCCCAAGAATTTAAATGGGGTGTTTGGATCGAGCACCTACACACGTCGATGCTGTTGATTTCCACGCTAGCCCACTCGGTTTTTTTTTAAAATTTTTTGGACGGCTCGGATTGGCCGTCCGGTGGCCGGAAACGGCCGTTGTTGCATTTTCCTACGGAGACCTAACAAAAGGGTGTTAAGTGTCAACTCTGGATAGTTAGAGGGTGCACAATGTTGAATTTTGTAATCTGAGGGGATTAAGTGAAAATATGAGTTAGTTGAGGGGGGCTTAGTATAATTTACTCAAGATAAAAAGAAGAGAAGAGAGAGATGGAAAACGGGAGAAGAAATTGACAGCCGATAGGAGAGAGAGAGAGAGAGAGTGACAGCCGACGAAAAAGAGGGAGAAAGCGACATATGCAATAGAGAGAATGAGTATTAAATGCGGCAGGGCGTTAAACTGCATAGCACCAATCCCTGGTCCAATCAGGGAGGCGCATGGGATTTTTTTGTATGGAATCTGACGAGACATGCACTTATACTCTCTCCGTTTTAAATTGAGAGTCTCTTATTTCATTTTGAGATATTTCAAAATGATTGTCCCTTATCAAAAATAGAAGTGAAAATTTGATAAAATTTCAAAAGTGTACCTCTTATTTGAATACAAATAGTGCAAAATAGATAGAATATAGGGGTAATAGTGGAAAAGATATAATAATTACGTATTCTCTAAAAAAAGTTGGAATTTCAAAGAAGGACTCGTATTTTGGGAACGGAGGTACTATTTTGCAAGAATTTGCCTAGCCATGAACTAAAAAACTAGGACCAGCTGAGCATTACCTTATCAGTTTCGGTTTCCAAAAAAAAAACTTTTAGAAAAAGAAGGTAATTTCAAACTAAAAATCATGTATTTACGCAAATAATTTTTCTGCAAATATGAATATTGTTTGATAGATTTTATTGAAATCTTTTAAACGGCGCAAAAAAATTAAAAAATATCTTTTATTTTCATTATATTTGAGCTTAAAAAGAAAGCAGAACGGCTAGTTTATGCAAAAGAGGAAAAAAAAAAAGACACGGTTCAAATAATCGCAATCTGTCGGTTTGCATTTTCAATTATCCAGATTTGTTTTACTGTAAATCTTTCACCGGTATTAATATATTTTTACAGGTAAATGACTCAAAAGATATCAATCATTAATTGTCAATATAAACGGTTGAAATTGAACCGTACACCATTGTTTGCAGAGAATCGGAAGACCGGATCAAAAAAGCAACTCATGTATAAATAGCACAGGGGTCGCGTGTGGCCGAGGCTACTCGACGAAGTTATCAGTTGATCTTTCAGACACTTCAGAGGGAGGCGAGAGCGTGTGGTGTAGAGAGAGAGAGAGAGAGAGAGAGAGAGAGAGAGAGAGGCAGGCGGATAGAATGGAGGTGTTGGAGAGTAGCTAAGGTTTCGATAGACCAAACTTTCCTGTTACTTCACCCTTTGCTTTCATCTCTACTCATTTCCCCCCAAAACTTACCCAATTTCCCAGCTAGATTTTCCGGTGTAATCACCGTCTCATTGACTTGAGTTTGACTCCAGTATCCCAGTTTTGACTCCTCGTCGACCCTTTTCAAGTCTATTATTTTCATCTGTTTATTAGTGAAAAATTCTCCATATCGCATCAATTTTCCTTAGATTGAGTTCAAATGTTGGAAACCCTAAGTTTTTTGCTATTTTGGGCTTATTTTACTTTCCCGTCATATTATTTTTGAGTTAAATTATCTTCTTCCCTGAATTGGAGGCTCCTATTTGTAATACTGTTACATTAACATCAAGCCCTGTTATTATTTGCGCACACCGCTAGTCTTAGTCACATAGGGACACCTTAAAAGGGTTTTGGAAGTCATTGGGTTCCTTTTAAATTTCTGAAAATTATAGGTTTCGCATATTACGGTTGAGATTATGGTTAGATTGAAGTAACATCTTGTTAAGAGTTTACTGGATTCTATTTATTGAAATTAATCATTTGCTATTAGGGATGGATTCATAATTTTGACTTTTGAAGTGCTGACCCTTATGTTATCGTGATTATCGCGAATTATTTGTACAGTATAAGCATATTACAAAAAAAAAAAAATTGGATGGTTTGATTGATCCATCACTAGTTTGGGCAAGTTTTGAATCCTTTTTGTTTCTGTGCCCTCTAAGTGTTTGGAAAAATGTCTTCTTCCTTGACTAGTTTCGCGTGGTGGTTGTGGGGTGGGAAAGCTAAGGATCCTGCTGCCAATGCGTGTACCCTAAATTCTACTGCTAGGGAATGGGGTTTAGGCTTTAGGGAAGTGGATAATGTGAAGTTTCCTTCAGTCAAGGGGGGCAAGATTGCCTCCTCGTCGACCGGGAAGGTTAAGAGGAAATGGAAAAGCAGGGAAGAAAGGAGAATCGACACCGAGTATGATGGTGTTTTGGTGCCATCAGACGGTGTTTGTTTGTCGGATTCCGAATCAGATGATTCGGACTGGTCAATTGGGTGGCTGGAACCACATGCCCCTGATTTCCAGAGTGATGAAGAGGGCAGTTTTGCAGTGCTGGTTCCTTGCTATAGGAACGGTAGCAAGGAGTTTGATGCGGGACCAAATAGTCAGTTCTTAAGTGCCATCAAGAACCTCCCAGATGATTGTGCTGGTATTAAAGCTTCTTTTTTGTCAAATTGATTGGGACTTAAGGCTCAGTTTGGTTTGGTTTGGTTTATCTATTGAATTGTATGTTAGTTTTATGTTTTCGGCATCTTATTGTGTATGCCTCACTGGTTATTTATTTCCCTGTTCATGTTTTTATGGTTCCTAGTTTCTATGCATGGTTTACTTTGTTGTCTGCGTTGAGATTTTCTGAGGTCCTTTGATGACTGAATTCAACACTTAAAACTGAATGATTGCACTAAGTGAAAGTATATTAAGTTCCTTTGACAACTACAGTTTACGTCTCCTGAAAATTTACGTGCCTCCTAGAAAGTAGGCTAAAAATTAGTATGTATTTTTAAGTAGCAGGTTATTACTTTTGCTTGCTGAATTTTAAAGTTGTTGATTTTCTGTTATCAATTTTGTATTTATAACTTCTAAGTTTTTTTTGGTACGACTTAAGTCTAGCATTTAGGTCTCATTTTTAATTTTTCCTTTTTGATTTATTTAGAAGTTTTAGCTTTTAGTCTTGTTAATGTTTGATTCTTCATTTGCCTCTTCTAATCTAAGTAGTTATTCTCATTGATGCCGGATAAGTTGGTTTGTGCAAATTTATTGCTGTTAATATTTCTTTCTGCCTGTGTTTCTGTTGTATATTCGTTGAACTGAGTGTCAATATGTCACTTTTACCGAGATGCAGGACCACCTAAAACTTAGATTTGTAACCCTGTGCTGAGTTATGTTCCTTTTTGGTTGTGTATGCAGATGGCAAGAAGTATGTTGAGCAGTGGCTTTCTTCTCTTCAACATGGCGGAACATATTGATCCGGCTGATCCTTTCTCAAGTAGTTATGTGGTGAACTGTTAGAAGATGTTTGTATGCTATGATGTAGATTAGAATTTGGAGGGTGAAATAACACAAAATATCAAAAGTAAACTATTTAGATTAAGATGGTTGCATGTATTATCATGTTCACTTAATTTGCCGGGGACTAATATCTGGGAAATCAAGGGTAACGTCATAGTTGAGGAATGGTTGAGCATCTTTGAGCATATAAAGAAATGGAAGAAGGAACATTCCAGCGTATCATGTTATGTTCTTCTGGTTATCAGGGTTAGGCTTATGTCGACCGTTATTGTAAATAGTGGTTTTGTAAATGTGAGAACTGAGAAGCATGTATGAGCTTTTGAGTTCCCACTTGTAAATAATTATCTTTCTCTAATTGTGAAATCAAGGGGCACTAGCTTGTTGCCTCATTTGAGTTTGTCTTCGCTGGGTGAAGTTTGGTTGTTCTAAGTTTGCCACATTTATTTCCCTTCTTTTGTTTTCCCTCTTGTTACTTGGAACTTTGACGTAGTAGAAGCACTTGTTTATGTTATGCCCTTTTTTCTTGGATTGTACCATGTTCCTTAATTTACCTTGGTAATGGTTCCTTAATTTACCTTGGTAATGATTAGTTTCCTTTTTGAACTGTTGATAATGATTAGTTGCTGATGACATTTTCTTGACTTTTCTGCTAAAGAGTGGTTTCAGATAAGTTGTGCCTACAAAGGGACGAATTAAATAAAATATGCAGGGATCGCATGCACCATCTGCTTCTCATGTTTTGCAGAAAGTACTTGTTTTCATTTATCAAGGTCAATGATAAAAGCATTGTTTCTTTTTGGCTGCTCTCTTTTTGTGTTTTTGTTTTCTGAGATGTGAATAGAGCAAATGATTAAACTTGAACGCATCATTTCTTATTCAGGGGTGACCTACGGAGAAATCTGCAAGTGGGCCTTAAACTCCATGTTTTCTTGGTTGGGCCCCCGTTCCTCTTCAGTCTCAGTTTACATGCATATGGTGGCAAGGTTAGTGACTCGGTATATGAACAAAGTGTGACTTTCATAACTTTCATAGAATGAGCTAGTGACGTATTTTAAATTATAAGGGAAAATGATGGATAAGCTGCTGTCATATAAACTTGTAGAAAAAGTTCACATCATTCTGTGTGGGAATGAGGGGTAAAATTTTGTTGTAGCTTGTTGCTACACAGACACCAGTAGGAGGAAGATTCAAATTTCTATTTTGCGTTCTGTTTTCAATTTGAATTGTTTTCAAGAAATTATTCGGTCAATAGTCAATATCCCATGGGGACATTTGCTGATGGTTTGCTTTTTCTTTGGATGTAGCTTGTAGATGTTTACGAGGTACCAAAATTTGTTACTTTTCAGATCTGAGAATTTTTTTGGTTTTGTAGATTAATTGTTTAAACCTACTTATTTGCAACACCGAACACAACTGAACATATGCTGAATTTTCTTTTTAAGAAAAGATTTTAACTTTACCTTAATTTTTGTTTGGTACATAAAAATGAAGGTTAAGGTGCTTAGTGAAAGAACTTCTGAGATCAATTGCATCTTTTCAGATGACATCTCACCGAGTTGCTGAGTGGTGATTGCTACTTTCTGTGGTGTGACTTGGTCTTAAGGGACTTGATTATAGAGCATGACTTGTTCATTTCTGTTTAAAGTTGATATCTCATTGGATGGTGGAAGGGGAGCTTTGTCCTGCATGGGTGCCATATATATATTTTGTAATCATTTACTCTAAAAATAATCTGCATATCACTTCAATCTAGGGCTGTATACGAGTGAATAAATCAGTTTTTGAAGCTTATTTTGAGAATTCGTTGAGTTGAAAATGTATTTAATGTTGTCCCTTTTATTTTCTTTCTTCTGGCTTTCCCCAGACTACTCCCCGTGTACTTTTTATTTTTTATTTTATTTTTAACTTGGTAATCTTTAAACCGATCTCATTCTGGTGAAATAGATTCTCTACATAGAAGTACCACAATTCATGTATATAGATGTTTCGTACTTTCTATGTATGTATGAGAGAGAGAGAGAGAGAGAGAGAGAGAGAGAGAGAGAGAGAGAGAGAGAGAGAGAGAGAGATTCTCTCCATTATTCTCTCCATTACAGGATAAGAATAGAGTTAGTGATTGGATGAAGGGTAGGATTTCTCTTTTTTGCCTTTTCAAATGGGGGGTCCAACAATTTTTCCGGGAGAATTTTTCTCCCAACCATAAGCCCATAATTAGTGGTTGCGATCCTCATTTGCAGACAGTCATTTCCCTTTGTTTGCATGGTTTCTCCTCAAAACCCAGAAATTGTTTCTTGTATGTAACTCTTTTTCTCTTCCTAAACCTCAAAGGGATATCAGTGTCCTTGTTTAGGGAGGGAAAGAGTTTCACGTTCGTTGTCTAGAGAGAGAGAGAGAGAGAGAGGAAGAAGATCAAGTAGGATAGATGTTGAATAGAGCTGCAAGCAATGCATATTCATGGTGGTGGGCAAGCCACATCCAGACAAGGCAATCCAAATGGCTCGAACAAAACCTTCAAGGTATGAAACCATCACTTAGGCTTTTGTATGTTTGAGTTTTGCGTAGGCCAATGACTCTCTATTGTTATCGGCTGATACCCATTTATTTATGTTGACCCAATCAGATCCAGAAAAAAACTTAACTTCTTTCATTTCATGCCCTTTTCGAATGTCGTTATTTGTGCTCTCACTTACTGTTGTCCCTCCATAAAACCCCAACATAAACATTTGTATAACGTTGGAGACTCTTCTGCCATATAGCTTGATTCATAAAGAAGAATGGTTTCCTAAAAATATTATCTTTCTGCAACATAAATATAAGTGTTTATCCTTACATTTACGAATCATATTTGGGGGGACAGAAAAAGGAATGAATAGCACCTGATACATATATCATGAATCACAATTGATAGAATACACATGTGCAGCTTACCACAAAGAGAACCAAGTACCATGGAAATAGTAGCTATTTTCTTTTTCATTATATATGATATGACTATGTAATACTGAATAAAAAGTTCCTACTTGGTGAGAAGCAATATCCAAATCTTTCCCATTGATCAGTTGTTAAAACTTGTCTCTGGCTTCTAATTGTTCTTGCCATTTTGGAGCAGGTGGTAAGATGGTGTTGTTCACCTTGTATATTTTTCAATTCCCCGTATCCTAAAAAGAACATGAACGCGAATCTGAGCTACATATTCTCTCTTCAATTGTCGAAGCTTTTTTTCATTTCCACTTTTCTGTGTTTGGGTGCAATCTGCTCTCCTTGCTGTCAACATTTCTTTCAATTCCACTCTTAACTAGAATCTATGGAACTGCAGACATGGAAGAAAAGGTGCAGAATGTGCTTAAACTCATTGAAGAGGATGGAGATACCTTTGCCAAGAGGGCAGAAATGTACTATGAGAGAAGGCCAGGGATAATAAACTTTGTCGAAGAATCTTACCGAGCTTACCGCGCCCTAGCCGAACGGTATGATCACATGTCCACAGACTTGCAAAGTGCCAACACTACCCTCGCCACTGTTTGCCCGGAACGAGTCCAGTTGGCTATGGACATTGAAGAAGAAGATGGTTCAAAATTTCCAAGCAGGAAGAAACTTCAAGCCAAACCAAAAGCAGAGAATTCTGACAAAACTGTTTGCAAATCTGGTTTGAGTAAATCTGAGGCGGTGCAAGAGATTGACAAGCTGCAGAAGGAGATTATGGCTTTGCAAACTGTGAAGGAATTTGTGAAGAGCTCTTATGAAAGCGGGCTTCAGAAGTACTGGGAGATTGAGGCCAGGGTCATAGAGCTCCAGGAGAGAGTTCTTGGCTTGGAAGAGGAATTTGATATGGGGAAGGGAAATGAAGATGGTGAAGCTAGGGCTTTAATGGCAGAAGAGGTCTTGAAGTTATGCGAAGAGACATTGGCTCAGTTGGAGGAAAAACAAGAGAGGTCTACAGAGGAAGCAAAGGAAGAGTACAAAAGGGTCGAGGATGCCCGAGAGAAACTGAATTCCCTCAAGAACAAGTTTCTCTCCGACAAGCCAAATGGAGGAGGAGAGAAACCGCTTGAGTTGAAAAATGAATCTGGCTATTTGGAACAAGAGAAAAGGGTATCTGATAAGTTACGTGAGAAAATTGCAGGGCATTTTGATGTGGGATCAAAGGAATCTCTCAATGTGACGGATTTGACCGAGAAGATTGATGAGCTTGTGAGTAAGGTTATAAACTTGGAAACATCAGTTTCTTCTCAACCTGCTCTAATAGACAGATTAAGGACAGAAACAGACGAACTTCAGGCGCAAATTCGGATTTTGGAAGATGAAAAGGCAACTCTGGTTGATGGAAATGACAGTTTGACAACAAAGTTGAGGGAAATGGAGGAGAAGTGTGAAAACCTGGAGGATTTGAACTTGAATTTGGAAAACCAAAACAACCACCTTCAAGCACATTTCACCGAAGCTAGGTGTAGTATTGATCACCTGTCCGAGTATATGGAGTCATCACTAGAAGAGGAATCAAACGTTGGAATTGGAAGCCCAGAAGAGTTGGAAAAAAGAGAAGATTTCATTATTTCCATGGGATCGAAAGCACCAGCCGGGGAGGACAAGATTGAGCAATTTTGTAATTCGGATGCGTTTTCTGAGAAACGAGAAGACCCGAATTCCCTGGAGAAGGTTGAGAAACAAGGCACATTCCAAACCGAGGAAATCGTTGTCGTCGTTAACAATGAACCATGGGAAGTGGAAAAAAAGAAAGAAGATGAGATGAACTGGCGGGAGATGCTGCTGGATGGGGTGGAGGATAAAGAAACGATTCTATTGACAGAGTACATTACGATTTTAAGGAATTACAAAGACCTTAGGAAGAAGCTGAGCGATGTAGAGAGGAAAAACCGCGACAGGATCTTTGAAACAATGGTGCAGCTAAGGGAATTGAGGAGCTTAATTGGCAAAAGGGACAAGGAGATTCAATTCTTACGCCAGAAACTGCGTGAAAACAAGGATTTGAATGCGGACGATGGGGTGTTTGAAGTTCCTCAGGTAAATGAAGAAGATGAACATGTTAAGTTGATTTTAGTTGGTGAGCCTCGGATAATTTCGCCGTTAGAAGAAAAGCTCCGGATGAATATCGACGCTCTACTTGACGAGAACTTGGATTTCTGGCTGAGATTCAGCACTTCATTCCACCAGATACAGAAATTCAAATCCGGGTTTTTGGAATTGGAATCTGAGATAGAGAAAATCAAGGAAAAAAAAGAGAAGCGGAATCAAGGGGGAATTGGTAAAACAGCGATGCAATTGGAGCTCAAGACAATTTACATGCACCTAGTGGAGATAAAGACAGAAGCAAGACTGTGGATAGAGAAGAGCGGGGTTTTGAAAGATGAGCTGCAGAGGAGATTCGCATCTTTATGCGAAATTGAAGAGGAGATAGCAAAAGCATTGAATGCAGGCGCGGAGGAAGAGGAAATGAGGTTCACTAGTCATGAAGCCGCGATGTTTCAAGGCGAGGTTTCAAACATGAAGCTAGAGAATAACAAGGTTAGAGATGAATTGGAAGTCGGTTTGGATTGTGTAAACAAGCTCAGGCAAGAGATTGAGAAGACTATTGGGAAGCTGAATGTGGAGTACGGGCTGTTTGGGTCAAAGAGTTGTGATGAGTCACAGTTCGGGCGGGTTCGCGTTCCTTTGAGGTCGTTTATCTTCGGGGCTAAGCTGAAGAAGAAGAAGTCAATCTTCTCCTTCATGCACCGCAGGAAAAGGTCTCTTGATCTTCGACCTGGAATGCCCATGTAAAGTGTTTTCAGTTTGTGTTTTCTCCATTTGTTTTTCTCTTTCTTTTTTAGGTTGTTTTTAGGGATTGGCATGTATGTGGATTTCTTTGTTTGTGAACTGAAATGTATGACTACAAAATTAGGGGTTAATCCTCATATGTTGCCTCTCTCTCTCTCTCTCTCTCCAATGTTTTTACGTAATGTGCTTTCAATGTCGTAAGGTTTGAGGGCAGACGAATACTGAGGCAGATTCAGAACAAAACAAGCACATTACGATGACAAGATGAAATAACTAGGGTTAGCTCTGTTCGTCAGGACTCCTCCTGGATCTTATTAGTGGTGTTAAGGGAATTATCTCCATGTACTCCAACAGCTGTAACAACCTTAACGGATGGTGATGTAAGCTGACATCAGTTTAGTGGCCAGCTTGTCCCACTTAATCTTTAGTTAGTGCGTTTCTGTTAGGGATTCTGTTAGCATGTAATTGCAGCTTAGTCTGAGCTAATGACTTTCTTGATTTCGTTTAAGTACAGAGCAAGGGCTTGGTTGTATTGTAAGTTTGTAACTCTGAAAATTAATTCAATGAGAAAAGTTACTTCAGTTTACAAAAGTTCTCAGTTTACAAAAACTCTCATGGTATCAAAGCCCCAAAGACGTGAGTCATGAAACCCTACCTGTTTTCGGTTCCAAAGAGATTCCTCCAAAATTCAGCCTTTTGAGTGCTTCAGATCATCAATGGAATCATCGTCTCCCACCGTCTCGCCGTCATCATCGTTCGAGTTCTCAATTGACGAAAGTCCGACGAGATCTTGAGTTTTTCTCTTCGCATCTCCGAGCTCTGTTGTTCGATTTCCATGGCGGTATCTTCGGCGTCGTCAAATTCTGTAAATTCCTCTCATCTTCCTCCAACTTTAGCTTTCTTAATCGCGAATTTTCAGTCGTTTATCTCTGTCAAGCTTGATTCTACGAACTATTTTACGTGGAAAACGCAAGTGGAAAATGCTTTGAAAGCCAATGATTTGTTCTGTTATGCTGATGGATCTCTTGGTATCCCACCGTTGTTTGTTACGGATACCTCTGGCACAAAGATCCCTAATCCGGAGTTTGAGAAATGGAATGTCATCGATCGAATGTTATTTTCTTGTTTGATTGCTACGCTTTCGCCATCTGTGCTACCTCATATCGTTGGATCTACTCATCTGTTCGAGTTATGGAATAAACTCGAAGAAAAATTTCATATTCTCTCTCGCTCGCATGTGCACGATCTCAAGCGCAGATTGTACAGTTTGAACAAAATTGGTAGTATGGAGCAGTATCTTGATTCAATTAAAGAGATTGTTCAGCGCCTTGCTGCTTCTGGTTCATATGTTGATGATGAAGAACTTATCTTCCACACTCTGAATGGCTTAAAAACAGGCTACAAGTCTCTGAAACAAACTGTTCGATCTAGACCTGAAACATTTACTTTCAGTAGTTTGACATCTCTTCTCATGTCAGAAGAGCTACATATGGCTCAGGATCACGAGGAATCTACTCCCATTCTTGTGGCTAATACCCCAGGTCCTACTTCTGTACCTGAAACACCATCTCTGAACCCTATCCCTCAGCCCTTTCAATATCCTTTTCCCACACCAACACAAAATTTCTTTCCCTCTAACTTCTCTGGTCCAAGAGGTCCAAGAAACTCCAACAGATTTCGAGATAACAACTTTCAGAGAAATTTTACTCCACATTATCCTACTGGTTTTCCCTCTGATTTTTCCAGACCCTCTTTTGGTTTTGGTACTTCTAATGGTGGATGTCAGATTTGTGGAAAAACTAATCATCTGGCTTACTCTTGTCACTATCGTTTAGATTTGGGGTATAGACCTATGGGAAGGTCTGGTGGTGGTTTCTCTCCACGATATCCTCCTAGACCTCCACCTCATGCTATGTTTGCTGCTGCTGAACCACAAATGCTATCCGGTTATGGTTTTGGGATTGATAACTCAGGTTTTGGATATGGCACTTCTCTGCCCCTGACTACTGGTTATGGAGTTGGTAATGTTCCCGCTTATGAGTATGGTAGTACTTCTGGTGGACCTGCATCTTACAACATTGCTCCAACTGTTGGTCCCACTATTCCACC
This sequence comes from Rhododendron simsii, assembly GCA_014282245.1. NCBI lineage: Eukaryota > Viridiplantae > Streptophyta > Magnoliopsida > Ericales > Ericaceae > Rhododendron > Rhododendron simsii. Next base: position 28,644,825 of record CM024962.1, read on the forward strand.
TCAAGTCTTTGGGACTTTTGCTCAAGCTTCCCCTTTACTCAGACATCTACATCACCTCATGAGAAATCACCAATTTCCCCTTGGATATTTGACACAGGGGCTACATCTCATGTTACTTTTGATGCTTCCCAGATTCACAGCTCTCATGAGAGACCTTCCACTGAGCATGTCACCGTTGGAAATGGGCATAATGTTCCCGTTGCTCATTCAGGAAAAGGTATACTCTCTACTCCTCACACTCTCTTTACACTGGACAATCTCCTTCATGTTCCTCTTATTTCACATAATCTTCTTTCAGTTCATAAATTTGCTCTTGATAATAATTGTATCATCTCTTTTGACTCTCATGGTTATACCATTCAGGACAAGACCTCCCATCAAATTCTTCATCAGGGGCCCTGTCATCAGGGGCTATATCCCCTTCTGTCTTCTACTAGACCTGTTGCTACAGCTTTGCTGACCTCTGGTTCTTCAGCTGCACTTTGGCATCAGAGGCTTGGTCACCCTCATGCTGCTTTACTTCAAATTCTCTCCAAACAGTATAATCTTTCCATTCCTCCTACTAGCTTTACCTGCTACCCTTGTAATAAAGCAAAGAGTCACAAATTGCCCTTTTCTCTTTCTACACCTCACACTATTGCACCTTTTGAGTTGCTTCATATGGATGTGTGGGGACCATCTCCTGTTCCTTCCTTCTCTGGTTATAAATACTATCTGCTACTAGTGGATGATTTTACGAAATATTGTTGGTTGTTTCCTCTTCAACTCAAATCAGAAGTTACTGCTTACATTCAGGCCTTTAAAGTTTTTGTAACTAATCATTTCTCTCAGTCTGTTAAGACTGTAAGGTCTGATAATGGGGGAGAATTTCTTAGTAAACTCATGTCTTCTTTCTTTGCTCAATTTGGCATTGTTCATGAGACTTCTTGCCCTCATACCCTAGAGCAAAATGGTGTGGCAGAACGAAAACATAGACATATTATTGAAACTGCAATTACTTTACTTCAACAGGCTAATCTTCCTGTTACTTTCTGGCTTGAAGCCATTACTACTGCTCTGTATCTAATCAATCGTTTACCAAACTCTTCTATTCACTTCCAAGTTCCATTTCATCTTCTTTACAAAACTGGTCCTGATTATGCTCTTCTTAAACCTTTTGGATGTTGTTGTTTTCCTTGGTTACGGCCATATGCCTCTAACAAGCTTGTTCCTAGGTCTACACCATGTATTTTCTTAGGCTATTGTGCTCACACTAAAGGATACAGATGTTTGGATCCTACTACTAATCGAGTATATACTTCAAGCCATGTCAAGTTTTTCGAAACTGACTTTCCTTATCCCAAGTTAGTCTCTTCTTCCTCTATCTCTTCTTCATCATGTCCTCCAACTGTCTCCTCTCCTATTGTTCCTTCCTTCAGGATGGTATCTTCTCTTATTTCTGATCCTTTAGCTATGTCTCAGTCTTCTTTGTCTTCTCTTATTCCTACACCTGTAGTACAGTCATCTCTTTCACCTGTCTCTATCCCTACTCCACTTGGTAATCCTATTTCTACATCTCCTATGGCAGATCCTACTCCTCTTAGTCCAGCTTCTCCTATTGATTCTTCTTCTACTCCTCCTTCTCCTGTTGAAAGTTCTGGTCCTATTGTACCTGTTCACTCTATGCATACAAGGTCTAAATCTGGTATTTTTGTACCTAAAATCCCTTTTACTCTTTCTGTTCACTCTCCTCCTCTTACTGAACCTTTTTCCTTTAAAGAGGCTATAGTTTTTCCTGAATGGCAAAAAGCAATGTCAGAAGAATATTCTGCTCTTATTCAGCAAGGTACTTGGTCCTTGGTTCCTCTTCCTGCTAATACTCCCACTATAGGGTGTAAGTGGATTTTCAGAATCAAAAGGAATGCTGATGGTACTATTTCTAGATATAAAGCCAGACTAGTGGCTCAGGGTTTTCAGCAAACCGAAGGTCTTGATTATAATGAAACGTTTAGTCCAGTTATAAAGCAGCCTACTATTAGACTTGTATTATCTTTGGCTCTTCATTTTGGGTGGGACATTCGACAGCTTGATGTTTCTAATGCTTTCTTACATGGTACTATTCAAGAGCATGTCTATCTTCGACAGCCCCAAGGTTATGTCAGTTCTCAATTTCCTCATCATGTTTGCAAGCTTCATAAAGCTTTATATGGTCTTAAGCAAGCCCCTAGGGCCTGGTATGATATGTTATCCAGAAGTCTACTTAAAAGGGGTTTTCATAACAGTTTAGCAGATTCTTCATTGTTTATTCTCTCTCAAGGCTCCGATCTTGTGTATGTGTTGGTATATGTTGATGACATCTTGATCACGGGTAACAATCCATCATTAGTGACTCAAATAATTCAGAGTATGGGCACAGACTTTGCTCTCAAGGATCTTGGCCACCTCCACTACTTTCTGGGCATTGAAGTCGTATCTGTTCCTCAAGGCCTCATGCTCTCTCAAGCAAAGTACACTCTGGATTTACTTAAGAAGGCAGGTATGACAGATTGTAGGCCATGTGCCTCTCCCTCTTCTCTCAAGCCTTCTCCTATCTTACCTGATGTTCCTTTTTCTACTCCAGAGTTTTATAGAACCTTGGTTGGGTCCTTGCAGTATCTCACCCTAACTCGACCTGAAATATCCTTCTCTGTGAATGCTGTTTGCCAGCATATGCATAATCCCCTAACTAGCCACTTCACTGCAGTCAAACGCATCCTTAGGTATCTCCGGGGTACTATTAATCAAGGTCTTCTTTTTACTAAGGGTGCTTTGCAGTTTTCTGCATTTTCTGATGCAGACTGGGCCGGCAATAGTGTTGACAGAAGATCAACAGGAGGGTACTGTGTTTATTTTGGTTCGAATCTCATTTCTTGGTCTGCTAAAAAGCAGCCAACCGTGGCCCGCTCTTCCACCGAGGCAGAGTATAAAGCCTTGGCCAATACAGCTGCTGAACTAGTATGGTTAATGCAGTTAGTTAAAGATTTGCATTTACCTACTCCTGTTCCTCCTCCTTGCTTATGGTGTGATAATGTTTCTGCTATCTCTTTAGCTTCAAATCCTGTTTTCCATGCCCGAACTAAACATGTAGAAGTTGATTTTCACTTTGTTCGAGAGAAAGTGATTCAGCATCAATTGGTTATCAAATATGTTCCCTCTCAATATCAAGTTGCAGATATTCTTACAAAGCCCCTACCTATTGCTAGATTTCAGTTTCTCAAGACCAAACTAATGCTGTCAACTTTTCCAGCATCAGTTTGCGGGAGTGTGTTAAGGGAATTATCTCCATGTACTCCAACAGCTGTAACAACCTTAACGGATGGTGATGTAAGCTGACATCAGTTTAGTGGCCAGCTTGTCCCACTTAATCTTTAGTTAGTGCGTTTCTGTTAGGGATTCTGTTAGCATGTAATTGCAGCTTAGTCTGAGCTAATGACTTTCTTGATTTCGTTTAAGTACAGAGCAAGGGCTTGGTTGTATTGTAAGTTTGTAACTCTGAAAATTAATTCAATGAGAAAAGTTACTTCAGTTTACAAAAGTTCTCAGTTTACAAAAACTCTCAAGTGGAATATGAGTTTGAATCTCTTCACCTGCGTGTGGGTTGAGTTTGGCTTATTTCGATTGTGGACTTGTTTTCAGTTTGATGTAATTTTGATACTTGCGCTCTCTTACCGTTAGTAGTTGGAAAACTATCCTGTTAGTATATGAGATGCTTCTGCTTGTGCCAGAACCAAAAATATACTAACCAACTTTTGCTTTCAAATAAGATATTTATAGGTTGGAAAATAACATCGCAGTAGCTTTGGATAGAAGGATTTGATGAGAAAGGAAAGGAAAGAATTCTGATTTCTCAGAGTTAGGGCTTGATGTCCGAATCACTTTTTAGAAAGGATCGGACAAGACGAAAGTGACGATGACGAGATTAGATATGTGAAGTTACGAGATCATATACAATAGATGATTGCTTTATATCATGTTTCTTGGTTGATTAGAATGAGAAAATAATCTAAAATTGTCCAATGCATAGCTCTCTCAAGTTAGAATTTCAAATTTGTCTTTTTCAACATATCTTTGGTATTAATGTTGATTTTTTTTTTCATGGTTCCATTCCATATGCTCCATTGTTGTGTTAAAAATGTAGGTCATCTGTTTGATATATTGTCACGGTTTAAATTTCCCTGAAATCTCTTTCACAACTACTTGATTCAATTAAGTCAAATGTGACATGCGACATCCATATCTTAAACCTTATTTATTCACCCTTTCCTCTAGTTTTCTTGTTATCCAGACATAACACGGGTTTGCGTACTTTATCGAGTTTTAATAATATCTTTTTACCGGAAAAAAAAAATGACGTGCTTGCCTTAAACATACTCCCTCCGTCCCTTTTTAAATGTCCTGCTTCGTAACTCCAACTTATTAAAACAACATCATCATTATATCTTTCACATCAACTTTTTCCTCCACTTTCCTTACTTACCCATCATAATTACACTTTTACTCACTAACTTTTCAAAACGGAATCTACTTTTGGGGACAAAATAGACAATTTACCAACTTTTACCTACTAACTTTACAAAATGGACACTTATACAGGGACAACCCAAAATAGAATACGGGACTCTAAATAAGGGACGGAGGGAGTAACATATAAGAAACGATAACACGCAGAAACAATATTTTCAGGGTTTGATGATGTGCTATCACTGTCGAACAAAATAGTATTCTAAACTTGTTTTCAATCTCAGTTTAAGTAAAGGAGTTGTCCCAGTTGTTAAGGCTCCCGAGTTAAAAGATTTGCTTTATTTTAAGGTCATAATTTTGAAATTTTTTACTTGCTGTCAATTCCTTTGGAATCAGTTTATATAGAGCTTTATTCTTGCTTTAACTGGGACGCCCCGCAAATGGACGGCATGATTAATCTTTAAAATTAATCGAGGTTGACGCAACCTGACTAGGACACCCGCAAATGAACGGCAATGATTAATCTTCAAAATTATTTGAGATTGTCCCCCTAAAATATTTTGTACTCCTAATTTTAGTGCATTTTTAACCGTTGGAATATCTCTCTCTCTCTCTCTCTCTCTCTCTCTCTCAACAAATCCCTTGATCATGTGTTACGGACAGCAACGATCCCTCTCAAAACCCGACCAAACCCCCTCCCGGCCTCGCACAGCCGCCGCCGCCGCCGCCGTTGACGATCTCAGGAACCGGTTGGCCGAAACCGAGGCGCGTCTGGAGCGAGCCAGGGCTCGGGAAGCCGAGCTGAGCCGACGGCTCGACGAGATGAAGCGGTTCGTCTCCGTAATGGAGATCCTCGAGACCTACCTCAAGCGCCGGTTTCTCGAGCAACACGAAATCGTCGTTCGACTCTTATCGTCTCCGGTACCCACAGAAATTAGCTGAATTTTACCAAACCCTAGAAAACAACACCTTGTATTTTCCCCTTTCCGTGTACGAACTTTGTACAGATTTGTACGGGGAAGTCTATTAACACAACATTTTGCACAACAATTTACGCGACATGCTTAGGTGTCACTGCACCGTTGGGCACTTACCATGAGCACTGATCCTATAATCCTCTGTACCTCTGTACCGAGGAATCTCGGATTGTTGGATCGCATGCAAATTTTAAAAAACAAAAAAGATTTCACATAATCCAACAGTCCGAGATTCCTCGATACATAGGCACATAGGTTTCTCAATATGGAGGATCTCCAGCGCTGTACCATTGGCCAATGATATAGTGTCACCTAAGCAAGTTGTGCAACGTGTTGTGTTAGTAGCATACCTCGATGTGTATTTATGTTATGAAAACGATTTTTGTACTGACTTTCTTATAAACGCATTCTGGAATTTGTCTTGTAGTAATTGAATTGTGTGTAATTTTAAGCGGTAAAAGACAAATTTTGGAGTGTGTTTATTAGAAGTTGGAGTGCAGAAATCATTACCCTGTTGTTATGCTGTCTTGATTTGGTTGTTATTTTGATTGGATGTGGGTTGTGGCAGTGTCGTAAAAATCTTACCATAAGTGACACGGTTACTGTGATTTGATATCTGTATGTTCGGAGGTAAAAATAAAATTGATACGTTTCGTTGAATGGATCTTAATTGTGTAAAGGTATGCATACGCTACGATATGGTAAACTAATACGTGTACCTATCCTTTGTTTGAGTAAAACTCTTGCGATACCACACAATCCATGATGTGATACACGATACTTTTTTCAATATTAGAAGCGTTATATTGTTGAAGACGTGAAGTTTTTTATGCTTACAATGTTTAATCAATGTGTAATGAACTTGTAACTGGTATCGAGTATGATTATTATTATTAGCTTATAGTTACAATCAGTTACGGATCATACTACATGTATCTTTACACTTATTTATGTATCTTACGATACATGATACCTATCCCGATACGATGCATGAAATGAAAAAATATACACGATACGTATTCCGTTTGACAACCTTGGTTGTGGGCTTGTAATCTTTCTTGTTTTGGATAGGTGGTGATAATTTTTATCAATCCTATAGCAATTGAGTGCATTTTAAATCATGGGGAATTTTGTGAGGACTTAATGGACTTTGGTTCTAGTTGAATTTCGTACATTGGTAGTGGAAACTGTTGTTTTGAATAGATTAGGTTTGGAAGATTTTCTCACCAGCAGTTGATGAAGGATTTCATGGTTGTTTTGGAAAATTTCTTAGACAAGGCACAAGATTGGAGAATATGCGCTTGGACATTTACTTTTTTTTTTTTAATTCGTTTGATTTGATTATTGCCGTTTTTATCTTAGTTTGGTTTAGCCAATTAATTTAGGTAGACTTGGTGCTTGGAATGAAAGAGAATAGATTTACCAAAGTGTTTGTTGCCTGTGAAAGTATATCCTATTTAGTTTGTGATCTTTCACTGCTTTGTCATCATTAGCAGTGAATTCCGTAGATTGGTTCTGGTCTGTAATAGCTAGAATTCTAACTGTATCAGTCACTATCAAAACCTACGAAACCTAGGTACAGTTAGGTAGTTTTGAGGGCGCATAGCCCCTCCTAAAAGGTAACAGAGGCGTGCGAGTTAAGAAGCACAGATACCTGACACAAGATACAACATGACTCAGACAAAAAAACGATATTTCTAACAAATTAGGGTGGGGATTAACACAAATTATATTAGTATTGTGAACATGTGAAAACAACCCATGTAGCAACAACAATCATGAAATAAACTTTTTAGTTTTTACAACTACAGCATGGATGGATCTTTTGACCCTCCCCGGGGCTCCCCTTCCATATTTTATAATTGTCTCCTGACCTTTCAAGTGTCTCCAGTGTGTCCACAATGTGTACAACTGAAAAAATATGACGAGAAAATGGGACATTTATTCGAGCCTGTCCTATGTGTGTTTGGAGAGTGTCCGTGTTTGAATGGACACTAGAGAATTTGTGTGTTCCTGCTTCTTAGGTGTATAGATTTCCTGCCAGATTTTATAGACATGTATGTGAGCATAGTACATCAATGAAATCTTTGTAGTAGCTTGCTTTCTGATCGACTTCCTTTTTTCCCTTGTATCTCTAGCGACGATAACTACTTGATTTATTGTTTACCGACTGCTTGGCTGTTTTTATTTATGAGAAGGTATGGCAATGAGTCTAATGACACTTTGTCACAGCCCAGTATCCCCACCTACCCAATTGGAGCCCAATGGGGTCCGAGAGAATACTTTGAAGCCCTGAAGTTACGACCAGATAAACTTCTAGGGCCTACAAGAGACTCGCGCTGGCAATCCCTTGAACACTAAGCCAGGGTTCTGTTAAACCCCACAATGTGAGTGTGCATAATTAGCAAAACTCTAGTTTTTTTTTTTTGATCCGTAGCTAAACTCTAGTTATATTTGCACTAATGCTTCTGTTTCTCTGTGCCAAAAATTGGGGTATATTGTGCCCATGGAGCCCCCTAGTAAGATAAGAAGGGATACTAAAATAAGAGTGATTCTCTAACCTGATTCTGACACATACTTGTCTCATTTTCTATCCCAAACTGTTTGTTACAGAGACTATAGATCAACATGTGTGTCGCAGATCGAATTCATTTGATGTTACTTTTTATTGCTCTAAAGACTTGTAACCCTAGCTTCATTTGTAGCGATGGTGTAACTCCAAAGTATTTGAAAATAATTTTCAATCACAGAATGATGTCCATATCAGTTGTGGTTTTCTTTTTGTGATTGTCCTTTAATTCTATATTTTACTTGTATCCCCTAAAGCCTGTGAATACTCAAAGTTTCATGAGTTTTTAAGATTTTACTCGAATTTTAGCAAAAACTGCTCTCCTGGGTCGTTTCTCTCGGTTGAATGAAAGGCTGGGTTTTCTCAACTTATTGAATCTTTACAGTACCATGAGATGAAGGCAGGAGTCGCCCCCAGTTGGTACTGTTTTATGATTGACTCAACTTTCATCAAGATTTGCCAATAGCTTGTTGGGTGAGATTTTATTATGAAGGTTAAAAGTTCTGGAATGCCGTCTACAATTCGATGGACCACGAAATGTGGCTCTTTGCGCTTTGACGTATCAAATGGTGATCAGTATAATTTATTTAAGTTTCTTCCCAAGGCAATAAGCTAACAAATTGCTCTCAGGCAGTTAGTTAATCCATAACTTTTAAGATAAATGACTTAAATCTGTGCAACTAATTTTCAAAAGCTAGTGAATTACTACCATGGTGTTGTCTTTTCATGATGTTTAATTGAGTTATTAAATAAAGGGGCTGGTTCCATGAACACAATATTTAACATAAACATTTGAGAGAGAGAGAGAGAGAGAGAGAGAGATGGTGGAGGATGAGACTGACGGTGGCAACAGGGCCCGAAAAGTGAATTTGGGGTTTTGGTGCCGGTGGTGGCTAGGGTTAGGGTTAGGGTTAGGGTTAGGGTTAGGGTTTGTTGGTATTGGTGTGAGAATGTTTTGGGTAAGAAGATGAGTATTTTAGGGGGTGGGTGTGTTTTGGGAGAGAAGTTGTCTTTTGTTAAGTTTCTCAGTCATTGAAAAGATGGAGTGTTAAATGCTATGCCAACCACAAGTGATGAAGAAATCCTTGTAAATGTCATTCGGTGCATAATCCTATGATCTAACTGGATAGGGTTTGGATAGGATAGGGTTTTCTTTTTGGTGTTGGCTCTTTAAGTGTGGGCTTGTCCCAATGCATGCTTCTTTGATTGTTTTTTTGTCAGTTTCGAGATTAGGTCTTGGATCTTTGGACACAGGATTATTTTTCGATTTAGGAATTTTGTTCTTAGATTTAGGAATATGATGTTGTCAACTCTTATTCCTTTAGTCTTTGTAACAATTTCAAAGATTATAAAATTTCTTTTGCTGTTAAAAAAAAAAAAACTGGAATAGTTGAATGATGGTGATACTAAAGAGGTTGATCGAATGAGAGCATAATAATAATTAGGGAGCTTATTTGCCCTAGCTGGCAAGTTTTAATACTGCCAGCACAAAACCGGTGGGGCCACAATAAAGTTTGTCTTGTTACTAACTTTAAGACGGGACAATTCAATTAAGATGCCTGATAATTGTATTTTGCTGTGTACAAAAAATGCATCCGTTGCAGTGGTAATATGAATTTGATCTGGTATTTGCTGTCAATGTCTTGTTAGAGCAAACAATACTGTATACGGTTCATATTATTCATTCGCAATCAAGAGATCGCAAGTTTTAGTTTTACGAACTTCAAATATTTTAAATCTTGAGGTCAATAAAAATTTGCACGGTCGATAATTTCAAAGTACTAAGATGAGTTAGGGTGTGTGTATATTGGTCTTAAAAACTCTTTCGTAAAAAATTTGTCCACTCCTCCTCTTCTCTTTTCAACTAATCAACTTATAACAGTGCATGGATTATTTTGGCCAAAGCCTCTTCTCTTGATTCACCGGTTCAAAATGAGGACTGGATTTTGCACCTCTATCTCAATTTCAGGATTAAAAAATCCAAAGTGATATCAACTCTTATGGGTTAGTACATGCTAAGAGTGAGGTGGTAAAACTTATGCTAACATGTAGGTTATGCTCATCTTTTTCCACATGAAGAAAAAGAAGAATTTTCTTGAAAGATGTCAAGGTTGTGCTACCGTCAAGAAAGTATTTTGAGTGGAGGAATCCACTCTTTCTCTCTCCCTAAGTCTTAAAGTTGATAAGGAAAAATTTGTCTAGAGCCTCAAACCAAAAAGAACTTACTAATTGTTTAACCAATTTTGGAGCTAAAAAGTCTAAAATTGAATGTGATTAAACGTGAACTTTTACCAATTTCTTTCGCTAATCAGTGATTCTGGGCCCCTTCTAATTGTTCTTTCCACCACATTATTATCATCATGACCTGTCTTGGTCTTGCTGAGTGCCAAAGTTATCTCCAACCTGAGGTCCAGTTCAACTACCGAGTCCATTCAGTGAGTAACCCAGTGCAAGAAACTTCGTTTTTTGGCTGACCGGAAAAGGGTAGGGGAGGGGCGTCTCGGAGCAACAATCTTTTTTGGGCATGATCATAAGGACTTTAAATTCGCGGCAGTTTCAAAAGAGACCGAAGAATTGTAACTTCTTCTGTCCACCAATAATTAGGTTCCGCTAAGATTTTTACTTTTTAAGTAATTATTTTCTGCTTAACAAGACATGTCATTCTCTCACAATCGAATATTGCGTGAGGTTAAAGTTTAACGACACAGAGACTCGAGCTTTGGACCTCTTCACACTCAAAACAAAACCACTTGGGTAAGCCATGAAAGTAGAAGAAACTTGAAACCTAAGGAACTCAAGCCAGTGACAGCATGACAGAATTGACCCCTCTTTCAGTTTAAGCTCAAATTCTCAACGGTCATCACTAGGGGTGTTTCAGTAATTCAGTTAATGAAAGCTAACAACCAAAAACAGCCATAGAAAGATGCTGCTCCTCCTACATCTTCATCATCAACTATTCTGCTCACTCTCACTCTAGTAAAAAATAGCAACAATTCTCTCTCTCTCTGAGTTTTGCTTGAGGATATGAAATTGCATTGGTTTGTTTCGTAGTCCAGCATTTTGTTCATTATTTTCCAAAAAGATTTGTACCCATCTGAGCTGTAATGGAAAGTGGGTCGAGCTCAAATCCCCCAGAAAGGCCAACTACACAAAAGGTTCTGAAGCTTGGTTCCATGCTCCCAAGGCTAGAGCCATTTGTACCAAGAAAAGGTCACGATCCAAAGGAATTGAGGTCTTGGGCCAAGAAAACTGGATTTGTCTCTAATTTATCTGGAGAGACTGGTATTAGTGTGAGCCAGACGGATAGGAATGACAAGATTGAAAATACTGAGCTTGATTTAGAAAAGGGTTTGGACAGAACTGGGTCCACTTCGCCCAAGATTGAAATTGATCCAGTTCTTGGGCGAACTAGGAAAAGAGGGATTGAAATTGAACCCTTTTGGAAGAGAAATAATGGTGCTTTGGAGATGAGAGAGGGGACAGGGAGAGGTGAGAGTCAAAGGAAGAGAAATGGAGCTGAGCCTAGTTTGGGGGCTAGAGAGGAAGTGAGTAAAGTTGGTTTTAATGGAAATGGGAATGGGGAAAGGGTTGTAAAAGATGATGGGCATCAAGTTAGGACTATTGCCACGGTGGCCGAGCCGAAGAGAGACGAAGGGTTTGTGGAAAGCGATGAGGGTATCGATGTGTACCCGGATGGTGGAGAATCTGCTCATGGAGGGGGGAGTGGATCTTCAAGAATGAAGCTTGGGCTCAGAGAAAATTCGGGCTTTGGTTAGTATGAATTTCCTTCTATGATTTTAGTGAAGGGATTTGTTTTCGAGAGGATTTCGCTATTATTGATCTCGTTTATGTTCCTTTATTTTTATGTTATGGTAAGTGTTGCATTTGTGAATTATTTGTATGCTTTAGTGCACAATGAGAGAAATTGCAAAGATTGTGTTATGAGATGTAAATGAATCGGCGACAATTTTTATTTGCTGATCGAAAAAAGAACTTAACTTTAAGCATGACAGCACAAGTTTTAAGGAGTTAAGAGATAAGCTCTATTAGATGATATAGCTTCAGCATTTAATGCTGCACATTATAAAACAGGTATCATGTTTATAATGAAATAATTAATGGAGGCTTATTCAGTTACGTGATGGAGTGAAAAATATTCTTCATGGATTCCCGATTACTGAAATTCTCAGGTTTCTGAAATTTGTTCAAGTTCAGTTCACTTGGTTGCGTGCTGTCAATTTACTGTTGATTCAACTGTTTGTTGAACTGCAGTTCCACTTATCTATTATGGGTTGCAGCACTATTTGTCGCTTGCTGGTTCACTTATTTTCATCCCCTTGATCGTTGTACCTACCATGGGCGGAACAGATGTAAGCATCTGTTCTCAATTCTTTCCTTACGAATGTGTTAAGTGTTGAGAGGTGAAATTGGTATGCATATGTATAGGCAGGATTATTTCTTTTATTCTATTGCAGGAGGACACTGCCACTGTAATTTCCACTATGCTGTTGGTGTCTGGCATTACCACAATACTGCACTCATATTTTGGTACCCGTCTTCCGTTGGTTCAAGGTAGTTCATTTGTGTATTTGGCACCGGCTTTAGTAATTATTAACTCGGAGGAGTTTCGAAATCTTACTGAACATGTAAGTTAATCACATTCAAGAGTTTCATTTCTTCGTACTTCAAAGTCATACAGGAATCCCTGGTTTTGTTACAAAGACTTGCAAGTGTAATGGCTTGTTGTTTTGCATGTTTAAGCGTATAGGGGTCATAGATAGCTCTTAGCAGCCCAAGTGCTATTTATGAAAATTGGATGTTTTTAGTTTATTTTTTCTTTCCATTACCTTCCTCTAGAACCAATTACTGACGCATATTTGGCTAAGTGCAGAAATTTAGGCACATAATGAAGGAACTTCAAGGGGCTATAATTGTCAGTTCAATATTCCAAAGTTTCTTGGGATTCAGTGGCTTAATGTCTATTTTAGTAAGGTAATTCAGCAATTGTATTCACGTCTTTTCTTTTGGAAACTCACTACATATCTTGGGAACAACAAGTCTTGCTGCTTGTTGGTATTCTTCCATTTCCATTTTTTCGCCAATATTAACATTGTCAGCATATAAACATCTATATTTATATAATATGTCCCTTCAGCTTCATTTAACCTGAATGTCTTGAAATGGTGCATGGCCCAGGTAGGTAGCTATATTGACTATTAGCAAAAACTAATACCATGTTGTGTTTTTCAAACCATCTAGTTCACCTCTTTTCTGAGTTTATTTGTAAGTTATTTCGGCATTCTTGTTTACAAGATGCCCTTGGAAGAGCTCAATGGGACAACGGATTCATGTATCCGACCCAAATTGATTGGGAAGTAATAAGGCTTTGTTTGGTTTGGTTTATTCTTGTTTAGAACCAAACAGTCAGTTCATTTATAGTTCTGCACATGCATTTAAGTTCTCAGTTCTGGGTTTGAAAGATAACTTATGTTTAACCAATCTTTACCTCTTTCGTGTTGTGCTGCAGGTTGATAAACCCAGTTGTGGTTGCACCCACTGTTGCCGCGGTGGGCTTAGCATTTTTCAGCTATGGTTTTCCTCAAGCTGGTAGTTGCGCTGAAATCAGCCTTCCCCTGATACTATTAGTTCTTATTTTCACCTTAGTAAGCATCCTCTTTAGCATTTCAAATGTGATTTGGTTAAATGTTTCGGCATGGGTATTAGATAGGAATACACAGATTCAGCCTGTCCCATCCTAGTAAAGACATTTTCATGTTTGCAACCAATTTGGTTGCAATTTTTCAAATTACTCATCGTTAACTCCATAATGCCCTTTCTTTTCAGTACCTTCGAGGGATATCTCTTTTTGGACACCGGATATTTATTGTTTATGCGGTATGTATTTTTACGTTTCACTTTTTTGGAGTTTTCTTCTTATTCATTGTTCTTTTCCCTTTTTATTCTTTCCTGCGTAGCTCATAAGATTAGCCCCACCAGGGTAAATTCTACCTATTGATTACAGCTTTAGGTTTGCTTGTGGTTAAGGGCAGGCACTGTCCTCCTCCACGATAATAGCTACTCCAAGTGACAAGTCTTATTGTATGAACAATCTGAAATTGCACATATGCTTTTGGTTAATGACTTTATTATTGCTTTTATAGTAATAATTCCAAGGCGTACTTTTCCCTTTCCTCTCCACTGAAAATATATTAATTATCTCCACCTGCTAGTTAAATTTGCACAAGTTAGAGGAAGTCAACCCTTGTGCCAAATGCCATGCCAAAGCCAAAATTTGGCTTCAAGAATGGCAAAACCCTCTCCACCATTGTGCCAAATTCAACGTCAAATCTTGCCAATGCCATTCTTGGTGCCAACTTTGGCATCAAATTTGGAAATTTCTGAACTTGCCACATCACCTTCAAATGTGGGAAAGGTGGTTGTAAAGGGTGAAGAAAAATGTAGTTATGAGAAAATGGCATTTCATTGCCCTAGTGGAGTGACCCTGCCATTTTTTGCAAAAGGACACTATAGCCAGCCAAAAATGGCTTTGGCAATGCCATTTTACCATCTCAACTGATTCTATGTACCCTCTGAAATGATAGATAGCTTAGTTCTTGGTCCATTTTTATCTCACTGAAATTAACGGGCTTCCCACAAAATCACAAACTTCCTTGCACCTTTTTGCCACTCTTGGATCAAGTCAAAATGTTCTCAGTTGCAGCAACAACAGCAAGGATTTGTCTATAAGGTGAAGAGGAAAATTATCAAGTCATAGAATTAATTTTATCAGTCATTTCTATCAGTAGCAGAATATACCAATACTGTAAATATTGTTTGGCGCTAGTTGGGTGGAAGAGGTGTGCTTAGTGCCTAGGTCTACTAGTTGGCGCCTAGAGATTAGTCTGATTTTTCATTATTGCAAAAAATATTTACACCGCTCCCCCAAAGTTTGAGTAAGAAATGAAATAAGACTAGGAATAAATGAATTAAGACTAAAGAAACCACTGCAAAGTAACTCTTAACATATATTTTGTTACATATTATGTATTTATTTTGTTATCCAATTTAGACTTTGATATGTGCTATGTATATATCACATATGTTTTGATCAAAATAAGACTTAACACCTTGTACTATTTACTATTACGCGTTTAATCCCAAATACTTTTAGAACTCATGAAGTGTACCCCTAGATTATCGCCACCTAGCTAAGTCAGTGACTAATTGCCGCCTGGCCCATTAATTGGCAGCTAATTGCTGACTAATGTAAAAGCACCAAGTTACTGCCTAGAACCTAAAGTCTGGGCGTTGGAGGTCCGCCTAGGCTGACTCAATACTAGAATATACTTGGTTTTCGTTTCTTCTTGATCCTGTTTGGCATATGTACATACCAATCTCTAAGTAACTTGCCAAAATTATTAAGTTTTGCAGGTCCCCCTGAGTGTTACAATTATCTGGGCCTATGCATTCTTCTTGACCGCCGGTGGGGCTTTCAATTACAAGGGCTGCAGTTCATCCATACCCAGTTCCAACATCTTAGTTGATGCTTGCAGAAAGCATGCATATACAATGAAGCATTGCAGGACTGATGTTTCAAATGCCTGGACAACTGCTGCATGGGTCAGGATTCCCTATCCCTTGCAGTGGGGTATACCCATCTTCCGGTTTCGGACTGTGTTTATGATGATCATCGTGTCGCTGGTTGCATCAGTTGATTCGGTAAGCAATCTGTAAGGCAATGTTTGATTTTCCTGAATGGTAGTGAGGGCACATAAATTGATTTGCGTCTCTAGGCCTGCCCTTGCTGATGCCTTTCGGCTTTGATTTGGGGGCATGGTTCCACATTAAAACGTCCCTTTGGCTCCTTGGTCTTGGATGTATAGGGGCCATTGTTTCAGTGGTTTTCTGAGAGCAGCCACTTTGTGAATATATTGCTAGAGGCTAAGTCATCTCCAATCCTCCCCCCCCGATACCTCCAATGATTGGGGACTAGATGGGTTCTGTTCTTAGTGCTAGTCTGTGCCTATGGCACTACGCATCCCCGTTGGAAGGGGATGGCAGTTGTGTGATTTAGGTGAAAACCATGGGCACTTAACCAGGAAGTAGGAGGATGCACTACAGCCTTTGGATCAAATGAATCTAAGCCGTTCCAACAACTTGTCCCCACACCCTTCTGTTTTATAATAAAGATAGGATGAGTATTCCCACTGGTCTAATAGTGAAGGTTTAGCAACATGTATCTCCCATCGTATTTTATCCCATATATTGTAGGATTGTTTATAGTCCATCCACCGTCCATTGCAATCAAATGCTGGAAATGACCTCCCACAGGTTTCTGTATTCAATCCGCATCTAAATCGGCCGATGAAACGTGCCCTAATAGCATGGACCACTAATAGCACAGAATGCCCTACTGTCTTCTCAGCAAATACACCTCCCTTGCATTATCCTTTTTCTTGCAAATATTCACCCTGTCATATGGGCCTATGGCACGAAGTGTCAAATGATCAATAGCGAGGGGGCACTGCTTTCATTTGGCCTCAAACCCTTGGAATTGACGGGCAAAAATTTCCTTTGTGCCTCTGCCCTCCGGTGAAATAGGAAGCACCCTTCTAACATAAGGTTGTTTCCTGTGGGTACAAAGGCTGATTGGCTGCAATTATCATAATGAGAAGCTCAAAAACTTAGAACATGAATTTTTACCCATCAGTTACAGAGTGAATGTACAAGGAGAGTTTATATCGTAATCTAAAGCTGACCCAAATGCCCCACCTTACCAGGTTGGAACGTATCATATTGCATCTGTTCGAATTAACTCAAAGCCCCCTACTCCAGGTATTGTCAGCAGAGGAGTTGGGGTGGAAGGTTTCTGTAGTGCACTGGCTGGACTTTGGGGCACAGGGACTGGATCAACAACCCTGACAGAAAACGCGCACACAATCAACATAACAAAAGTAGCAAGTCGAAGGGCTGTGGAAATTGGAGCAGTTTTCTTGATCTTCTTCTCATTTATAGGTAACACATTTTGAATTCTCCGACTCAGAAAAATGTGATTGGGACCTGAACTACTACTATTGCAGATTCTTCAATTGTGTTTTCATGAGCATGTGGGCATCAGGAGAAGCAAAGGACTAGGTTGTTAACTTGTAACTGTCTAACTGATTCTTATGTATTGGACGTGTTAAAATTTAGATGCTCATTGGAATATGGACCATAATATATACAGGAAATTCAGATTATGTGTTAGATTCAAACGTGCCTTCAGTCATCTAATTTTCATGTCAAGGACACATGGACAGCGGGAATATTCATATCTTGGTATATTTATGTCACTTTCAACGGTTAATTGTGTTTAATCTGCCATAGATAGTTGCATGTATAATATGGGTGTCTCATGCACAGATCTGTAGTACCCTTGAATACTAAGTGTGCTTCCTAGGTAAATGTCCACTGAAAAATGTTGGGCACATGTACCATACCCTCACTCAACTGTTGAGTTTCCGAGACGTGTACTGTACATTCCAAAGACTCCATAATCCATGTAGCATAGTTCTACATCAATGATACGCTTTTTTTTTTTACCCTGGTACATCCCGGCAGGAACATTTTAGATGATTATAGTTACAGGCATCGGTTTTACACTTTTACAAAGATAAGTGACATTTCTTTCTTGAACTTTGTTTAATAGGGAAAGTGGGTGCCATCCTCGCTTCCATACCACAAGCCTTGGCTGCTGCCATTCTATGCTTCATATGGGCTCTAATTGTGGCACTGGGTCTCTCAACGCTGCAGTATTGCCAATCGGGGAGTTTTAGAAACATGACAATAGTTGGTGTTTCACTTTTCCTTGGTTTATCGATCCCCGCATATTTTCAGCAGTATCAACCTGACACCAGCTTGATCCTGCCTAGCTATCTTATTCCTTATGCAGCTGCATCAAGCGGTCCAGTCTACACTGGCAGTAGACAAGTAAGTCATTTCTTCCACATTACATCTTCTGCCTTCTGTTTTCGGATGGTTGGATTAATTGTGGCGAGTTGAGACCATTGCTCAAAATAAAGCCTTTGATCAGTAGAAGAGAGACTTTTTCTTGAAGGATACACGTGATTGACTTTCTTCATCCCTTAATAGCAAATGCAGGCTCTCAAAATCCTGGTTCTGTTTTATCTTCTGCTTAGCTTGAAGTACTGAGTCACTTTTTTGTTTTGTTTTGAGAAGTTAGACATGTTGAATCAAAACCAATCATACAAAATATCATGGCTGTTGTGGTTCCTCTTTCAAACCAAAAAATATGCCACATCATAATGGATGAGTTCTCTACGTGAAAAATCTATTCCTGATGTTTTTTCTTTTTATTATGACGGTAAGAGCTGACTTGTTTTTTTTTCCCCCCATTTTTTTTTGTTAATTTTGGGGATGAGAATCAGTTTGATTTTGCTATAAACGGGCTTCTGTCATTGAACATGGTGGTCACTCTGCTGGTGGCATTAGTATTGGACAACACCGTTCCAGGTAGCCGGCAAGAACGAGGGGTGTATATATGGTCAAGTGCCGAAGACATAACAATGGATCCATCATCACTTTCAGACTATAGTTTGCCGAAAAAAGTTGCTAGGTTTTTCGGTTGTGCAAAATGTTTAAGCTGATATCATATCTTATTGAGGAGCTGCTTTGTTTGGAGGCCAGCATAGGGATTGCAGCACAGTCTCTGTAGTATTGCTCTATTAGTTGATAGATATAATATATAGATCGTTTTCCTCAAAAGTTCAATTCTTTTTTAGTACCTTTGATTGTCAATATTGGTGGTGCTAGCCATTTGTAAGTGAAACACACAAAGGGTGATTCCAAATTATAATTGCATCCTCAGCAGATGGATAGATTGGTGTTCTTGGAGACTCTTATTTTGATGAATGTTGGTTATGTTGTGTTTTGTATGTCATATACTCTCTCTCTCTCTCTCTCTCTCTCTCTCTCTCTCTCTCTCTCATATTGTCCCTGTTTTATCTTCCAAAAAGTCTCGGAACAACTTTAAAACAAAACTTTGGACGCAGCTTTATTCGGAGCCGCTAGATGTATGTGGGTGCATGCACATCTAACGGCACTAAATGCAATAGTGCTTCGATGTATGTGGGTGCATGCACGTACATCTAACGGTTTTGGATACAGTAGTGCCCAATTCTAGATATATTAGTGCCTGGCGTTAGTGTTTTAAAATTGCGTTTGTAGAATTGCTCTTTTATCTTCTGGGGAGGAGCATTAGAATTTCTTTTTTGACGATCAACTTGATTTTTTGTACTAGCTCGAAGGGTTCACCGGGTGCACTACAAGCCCTAGTGCATTTGCATAACAAAGACTGACCCTCTTTTATATCCTCTCAGGTGCCACTTCCACCGTCACAATTTGCGGAAGGAAAAAGAAAAGAAACTTTCTAAATAGAACTAGAGCTGCTAAACGAACCAAGCTATTCGAATCCGAGCTCGTGTTCGTTCGTTAAAAGCTTGTTTAAGATTTCAAGCCAAGCTTGAACAAGTTACTACTCAGCTCGTTCGGCTTATTATGTATAAAAGATTCATGCTACTTGAGATCGACTCATTATTGTCTTGATTAAAACTTGTTTGCGATCGGCTCATCATATAAACAAGTTAAGCACAAACATATTTTTGAAGCTCGTTATGTTATCAAACCAAGCTTGATCAACTACCTGTTTGGCTCATTTGACTCATTTATCACCCCTAAATAGAACCTATCTCAAAGAAAGTAAAGGGAAGAAAAGAAAAATTCATAACCAATCTAAAAAAAAGTAAAGGGAAAACAGTTGACTAATGATAAACCCCCATATTTCTCCATTTTTGTAGTTTACACTTTACATAAAGTCTTGAAAATCAACATTTTCTTTTGAATTTGTGTGCGGGGAACTGACATCCTCTTCTGATCCCAAGAATGAAAACATTGAAGCTTTGCTCTGGCTTTAATTGGACTTTCCGCAAGTGGGCGGTGGAATTGAGCCTTCGGGATTAGTCGAGGTGCTCGTAAATTGGCCCAGATAGCCAAGTTATCGAAAAAGAAAGGAAAAAAAAAGAGAGATGCCAATTTGACATTTCAAGAAAGGGGAATTGATCTCTTATTGTGCCAGTCATGGATTAGGGAACGGAGGGCGTGATTAGGGATGAGTAATTTGTGGTTAAGCTTTAGATTAGTCATCGGTGACGTATCGTGTCCGGTCCTAAACCATTCCTCCATGGCTTCTAGCTCATATGAAAATCCATCAGCTGCTAAGTGTGGATTCTTCATCACATCCTGCACCCATAATTCACATTTAGAGTATATTATATTTAACGAATGGCAAAAAAATAAAAAAAAAGAAGTCAACTAACTTACCTAACTTATTTTCGAGGAGGCTTTTTTCCAATGCAAGTAATTTTTTTTTTTTTCACTTTTGATCAAAACATTTATCCCTTTCGATTTGTCTCAGAGAGAAAATCAGAAAAGTAAAAAGTCACAGGAAAAATTTGGAAGAGACGAAAGTAATTCAACAAGATACTACTATTCATCTCGTTCAAATTATCTTTTGTGAAAAATTCTAGTTACTTTAGATTGACTCGTAAAGGGTTCGGTTAAAACTCGTTTGAGATCTACTCGCCTAACTAACAAGCCAAACTTGAACCCATATTTTTTTTATGCTCGTTAAGATTTCAAACCAAACTTGAACAGTTTGGCTCGTTTATCGGTCCTAACACCAATACACTTGCTTTCCCTGAATTTCAGTATGTGTCTTTCTAGCCGCAAAAATGGGAGGTAGAACTCAGAAGCAAACCTGAACGATAGGGCAGATAAACACTCTTGGTACATCTGAGTCTTCTACTTCTTCACCCCCATCGGCGGCGGCCTCATGCTCTCTGCCTGCCATTATTTCTTCGGCTTTTTGCCTCACCAGGTCGATCTCTCTCTTCACCGTTGCCATTGACAACTCCGTGTCTGGTGGCCCATCATTAGCAGATATACATCTCAGGGCTATCCCAGCAAGTTCCACAGCCAAGTCCACGGGCCACTTCCCAGCCCCGTCGTCTAGAACCTTAACGATGTGTGCTCGGTCCATTACTATCGCTTCATCAACAAGCCCGGCCCAATTCCTCCCGGTCAGAAGTTGCAGCACTAGATTCCCAAAAGCCCAAAAATCTGATTCCATATTAGGTAGATAATACCAAGAAGGCCTAAAGCCATAGATTTTCGCAACAAGATTGTGATCCAAGAGGATTTTGGACGGGTTGAGGTTGCCGTGAGCAATGGGCCTAGGCCGGGCTGAGTGAAGGAAGGCCAAGCCCGAGCAAACTTGGGCGGCCATTCGTACTCGGGCATGCCAATTGAGGTTACTACCTCTGGAGCTTCTGGGGGCGTAGAATAGTGCATCCCTTAGGCATCCGTTGTGCATGTATTCGAACACAATGCATTTTGGCTCGGAGCAGAATCCGATCATGGAAACTAGATGTGGGTGCCGGATTTGGCTGAGGACCTTCACCTGCATGAACTTTGTTGAGTGACATAACAGTCGTAATGTGAAAAGAAAACGCTCGAAGACGACCTAGCTAGATGGAAATAAAAGCAACGAGTAGAAAGAAAATGATTTACCAACTAACTTTCTATACTAAAAATCCAACCAGGAAGAATGACGTGACAGTGACATTTTAAAATCACGAGCCTGGGTTTTATAGTTTGGATTGAATTAATCCTCGTTACCTCCGCTTGGAAATCTTCATGAGAGAGTCCATTCTCTGAATCATACAGCTTGATTGCCACTGCTGTATGGTTTAACCTCCCTCTATACACATTCGTCGAATCACCAGCAGATTTCAACCTCAATCGCTCCAAGAAATTATCCGTGGCAACCCTAATCTCCTCAGCCGTAAACTCTTTACATTCGAAGCTCGAGTCAGTCAACCGGTTGGCCATCCCTATGGCGTCCTTGTCCTTGCAAAACTCGATCCTACGCTGCAAAACGTCTCTCTGCCTCCTCCACTCCTCAATCTCACGAAGCATCTCTGCTCTTTTAGTCACCGCCTTCTCAAGCTCCGCCTCAACACGATATTTTGCAAGGGACGATTGCTGGAGTCTATTGGAGAGCTCGTGTTGGAGTTCCAGCATTGAACTAAGCTTACCCTTCTTCCCTTCAACTTCATTTCGAACTTCACAGACTTCTTCTTCTGCGTTGTCTAATTCTTTCTTTAGATCAACTCTTGTTGCAATCTCTTCATCTATACGAGCTTCAAGTTCCTCAGACTGATAAAAAAAAAAAGAGAGAACGGTTTTGTTCCTTAAGTTGCTTTCTTCGGTGCTATTTGGTAAAATTGAAAGTGGAAAGTTAGGTTTCTAAAACTGAAATGCCAAAATTCAAACACTGGAAAACAAACCTATTTGATACAAGATTTGAATTTCCAAAAGGTTAAAGAGATTACCCGATGTGTGCATAAGCAAATAGCCCATTCAGCTCTAGCATTTCTTTCAACATTGGCCTTGGCTTCTTTTTTCTTCAATTTGGTCACATCACGCGCTCTTCCAATTTTAATCCTCAACATCTCAACTGTATCTCCAACACTCTGACATTATCACAAAATGGGAAATTTTCACTTCTATTGAAGCCAAAAATAAAATGAAAAAAGAACCATTTCATTGTTAAAATTTGATTTCTAATGAGCATCAAATGGATTTGGCAAGCCTTGCATCCAAACATGCCAAATGAGGCTATCACTATCCTATGCAAATGAAGTCAAAAGATGAGAAAGATAATGAAAACAAAGGTCATTGACAACAGCAAATGAAGTGGACTTGTTCAACATAAAACATCATCAGTTTTGAAATTACTGACAACTAATCACTGCCACTTTTGACCACACAATTCAATCTAAGTTTCAAAAAATCTAAAGACAAGAAAATTTACCTTATTTTCTTGCACATCTGGACCATTCCACAAGGTTTCATTCTCTGCCTCTGGCCCTTCTTCATCAGAATTCAAAGATATCAGTTGATGGAAATAACTCTCAATTTCTTCCACATTATTTTCCCATTGATCCGGGAAACGACTAGGCGATGAAGATGATGCTGTGGGACATAGATTTTTCTCACTCAGTTTTATTTGCCCTGACCAATCTCTAAGAGTACCCTTTCCGTTAGCCCTAACTCCTTGATCATCCTCTATGAATCCTTTGCTATTTTCTTCCCTCAGGAAAACCAATTTCCCTCCACTGAGTATGAATAATTGACAGAACTCCGGTTTGCGATGATGAATATGAAATGATCCACTAAGTACGCCGTGAGATTTTCTGAAGCTATTGAAAGCAGAGAAAACAATAATTAAATCTTGAAAACCATAAATTTCACAAAAAAAAAAAAACTCAAAAGCCATATATGATCAAAGAACTAGAATTGAGAAATTTCCTCAGACAATCGCAATATAGTACAGTTTATACTAAACAAATAAAGTCTTATTACCCATACGAGGACTTCATGAGTGTAATCTCCATGACCAATTTGGTTATCCGAAAATGCGATATCAATTCCAGTAAGAGTTTCTGGAGAGGCTCATTGCATTTCTCAATTTTTAAAACTTCTGCTTTGACCTACGAAAATTCCGGAATCAATATTTTCAAGTGTTAGAGCAAAATGTATAGCAAATTGCCCATATACTTCCACTTTATGCCAATATTATTAAGAAGAATATTGTATAGGTATCTGATCAAACCTTGCCACAAAAAGCTTTGTATCTAGATAGTAACTTGTCATTTTCCTCTTCCTTCATCTTCCTAAGACCTTCCAATCTCTCATCACTCATGTAATTTGCAGGAAATTTTCCCACTGCCAAACACAAGATTAAACCCAAATAACCAGTTGAACATTCCTTAATCAATTCAAGGAAAATGATCATATGCATGAACATTTACAATTTTTTTTTTAAATCCAGGTGTCCGGACCAGCTTACTCTCACCTTGACTAATCAGGAGACCATATACCCACTTGTCCACTAGTGCAGGCAGAGCAAATGCTCCGTATGGACAGGCCCCAAATGAGTTGATAGCACCTGACGAGCCTGAGAGCTCAAAAGGGAGCAAACACCTAAAAATCTCAGGCCTTGATCACTAGATGTAGCCTTCGGGTTATGGATGAACAATTATATACATATGTATTACAGAAAGTTTCAAAAGAGGACTTCTTCATGTGAAACAGATACATTGAGCGACTCGGATCATCGAAATTTAATCGGAAACTTTGGGGTGTTTTTTTGACGTCTCCGAAACCGTCCCATATATATATATGTATATGTAGTTATATGACTTACAGACTTACATGGGGTGTAAACATAATCTTTGGATGTGTTGTTAGCTGCATGTAGAAAGAGAATCACTATGGAGATTGAAGGAGAAGACCACTTTCTTAATGCCCATTCCAAAGTTGCAAACCCTTCCTGTGGATCAGTTCCAATGGCAACATAGACCTTTTCTGCTACTTTAATATCCATTGTAAAGCTCCTTCACCCACTATCTCAATTTCATCAGAAAACCAAAATTTGGCTGGCGAGTTTGCTGAGAAAGTGTGGATCTTGGCCACACCAGCCACCCAATGAAGAATAATGGCTCAAACAATTTCTTGAAGAAGAAAGTGTGAAACTAGAACCTGTAAAGAAAAAGAAATGGGGGAGGTTGTATTTGATGTCCAGGTTTCCAAAAGGTCTGTAAATGACTGTTTGCCTTGGAGGTTTTCAAAAGGGAGAGTATAAAGATATAGGACCTTTGCTTCAAATTTGAGAACGCAAAACTTTGACATCTTTAAAAAGAAACCATCCAATCAATATTCCAAATACTATATTTTCTTTCTAAAATCTATTTTTAATCCTCTTATTATTTTCACTATTATCAAATTATGAAAAAGATTCGAGGGACTCACGCAATAAAATAATCAACGAAAAAATTGACATCTTATCTACTACACGTAAAATTTGACATCAGATGGGAGATGCCGAATGCCAAATAAGTAATAAGTAGTTGACAAACGTCAATTCTTCCACTTGACATGTCACGTCAAATTCGATAGAGATATTCTAATGAAACTAGACTATTCGCTTTATTTGTCTGTTTCTATATATGGAGATTGGAGGTAGGACGGCAAAGTTTTGGACTTTGTATTTATATATACTAGCAGTGATGCCAAAGGGACAATTGGATCCTCTTCATTGGGTATTTGATTGATTTGATATGTTGTTTGAATTTTTATATGGATGTTGCTATGAAGCCTTTTCTCGTTTCATTTTATAATTGAGATATTTGACACACCTCTTGGAAGAGTCGCTGTTTCGCTTTCTTTTTAAATTTTTTTTAAATAAAAGGTAATTTTAAACTCAAATATAATGAAAATGAAAAATAAAATTTTGATTTTTTTTCACCGTTTAAAAGTTCTCAATGAAATCTATCAAACAAGATCCATATTGGTGGAAAAATTATTTGCGTAAACACGTGATTTTTGAGCTTAAAATTACATTCCTTTTCAAAAAGTACTTTTTCCAAAAAACTGGAACGGGCCAGAATACAGTTCCTAAAATGACCTTGTTACTGTAATTAGTTGACTAAGAGACAATCAAATCCCTAATTAATCATATTGCTATACCGCAATACTAGCAGTGAACCTGTGCGATGTACGACTATGTGCACATATCTATATTATCATACTAATAAGAAATTCGTAACATGCGAGAGAACATAAATTGTATTGGAATTAAACATTATTAATACTCTATCCGTCCATACCCATATTTTAAATACTGAATTGAGTTAGTATCAAACAACCCCAATCACCGAAAGAACCAAGAATTCAAATCAACTCAACTATTGCTAATTTGTTGGTAGCATTAATCGAGCTGGTGATTACTCTCTTAGGCACCGTTCCGTTAAAATTCTTATTTTTTACGTTCTCATTTTTCGTTTTACGAAAAAAGTCATTCTCTTATAAAACATCATTTTTAATTCAGAAAATAAGTCCTTTACCGGAACGGGGCCTTAGTGGTCTTTCTCAAAGCCCGTAACTTTTAATTGGACAAGGCCCACTCATCTTTTTATTTTTTTGAACTTCAAGGCCCACTCGTCTTGGTCCAGCAATCTCCCTTCTTGTTTACCCATAAACCGCCGAAATCTGCCGAGTGTTCGATTCGATCACCCTAACACCGTCGTCAACCACCGCGCTGCCAATCTCAGTACACCCACACAGAAGAGAGAGAGAGAGAGAGAGAGATAGAAATGGGGACAGACGTACTCCTCCAATTAGCCCTCGTACTACTAACCCTAGCAATCTTCTTCTCCGTCCACACCTTACCCAAAAAAGCCCTAACCAAACTCCGATTGAAAAACCGAACCACCGCCCAATCCAACCGCCACTTCTTCAACGGGGCCCAGCTCCTCTCCAGAGCTCGATCCGCCAAAAACAAAACCACCTCTCTCAACCTCGCCAAATCCGCCGCCTCCGAGGCCGACAAGGCCCTAACCCTAGACCCAAGCGACGCCGGGGCCCACATCCTCAAGGCCCTGGCCTTGGACCTGATGGGCCGCAAGCCCTCCGCCCTCCGATCGCTCGACGCCGCGCTCTCGCCCGCGTTGGCGAGGTCGCTGGCGGAGAGGGAGCGCGGCGACGCCCTGTTCAAGAGGGCGGAGATTCTTTTGGCGGTGGGTAAGCGGAGGCGGGTGGACGCGGCGGTGGTGGATTTGGTGGAGGCGGTGAGGCTGGGTGGAGGGGAGAATGGGAAGGCGTATTGTTTGTTGGGGCAGTGTTATGAGATGAAGGGGATGAGGGAGGAGGCGAAGGCCGCGTTCGAGGCCGCGGTGGGGCTCGAGCCACCTGGCTCGGGCACGTGCCAGGTGGCCCGTCAAGGGTTGGGGCGTTTGGCGTAGTTTGAAGCGGTGGGGACGGGTGAGTTGTGATGTCTTCGATCCACACTGGAGATCTGTTTCCTGCAAGTGGATGGTGTGATTGGATCTCCAGAATAAGTTGAAGCGCACATAAACTCGTCAAGGGTTGCAGCGTTTTTCTTAGTTCAAAGCGATGGGAGAGGGTGAGTTTATCTTCGATCCAACAGTGGTTTGTTTTGCCGGGCGTTTGGCTTAGTTCGATGGGGGAGGGTGAGTTGTGATATCTTCGATCCAACGGTGGTTTGTTTCCCGCAAGTGGGATTTGGGGATAGGTCTCCAGAATAGGTCGAAGTGCAAGAATAGATCGAAGTGCATTGAAGCTGGCCTGGATACCTGAGATGTTTGAGATTTGTTGTGACTTTTTTTTTTTTAAGGTTGGTTTTTGTTGTGAGTTCAAAATATGTTACCATGCATTACACCTCTAGAATTTCTATATGAGAAATTGCATATGTCAGATCCTGGTGTTTATTTAGTTCATTTTCGTTCTATTTCTCACAACCCATTATCCGGTGCGATGCGAACGATTCTGGATCAATCTTCATCGTTATTAGCAGCAGTCCTTATTAATGAACTAGCACAATAATGCAATTGACTGCACGTTGGAGAGAGTCGAACCCCAGCAACCGCAAGTCTTCAGGCCCTGGTTGTAAGGTAGCTTCTATCCTGCTCAAGATTCATATTATCTTGTGAATCGTTTTCCAGGCCCTGGTTGTGAGGTGGTTACCACTACTCAAGACTCATATTATCTTGTGAATCATTTTTCCCAAAACATAACGCTTACCTCAAGACCAAGTCAGTCCTCACATCACATCACATCAATTATGGTGTATGTGCCTTTGGGCACTGGCATGCAAATAGAGCAGCTTCATTTCCACTCGGCCGTCTATTGAGATCAGGTGGCATGCAAATAGAGCAGCTTCATTTCCACTCGGCCGTCTATATAGAGCAGCTTCATTTCCACTCGGCCGTCTATTGAGATCAGGTGGCATGCAAATAGAGCAGCTTCATTTCCACTCGGCCGTCTATTGAGATCAGGGGACTACGGGCGATCGCTACTTCCCATGTTTGCATAAGGTTTATGCCTCTTGCAAATATCATACCCACTGTGAGCCTATTTAACGATTTCTACTTTTGTTGGTCTCGATGTGTAACGTCATTTCTATAAAAGATAAAGGTTGATCAGTGTGAATCGCCATTGGCCCACTTTTTCGGGTTTTTTTTTTCTTTCTTTTGGGAGCTGCTGTGTAACCTACTAACCTTGGAAGGCATAGAAGCAATGTGAAAACGTTTGGAAAACCGTGGAATGTGGATGCTTGATTGATTTTTATGGCCGACGAAAATCATTTTCCACTTCCCAAGATATATGTTACTATGTACACCAGAGGAGACGCCATTGTTAACTTTCCAATCTTTTTCTCTTATGCCAGAGATTTATGAATCAATAAAAAAAGGGCAAACATTTTACTCCAAAACAAGCTGCATATGGCGATTGAGGTCATTGAGGTAATTTGTACAAGTGTAATCTTCCAAGTCACAAGCATCCACAATGATAGCCTTCCCTCCCAGAGACTTCTGCTTAAGCTCTGTTTGGCCAGATGATGACTCAGCCCTCAATATCTGCACAACCTGCATTATTCCGAACAAGAAACTTTAAATTTCCTTTCATTTCACTTCTACGTGTGGTCAAAATCCTACAATTGGTTGCGTTTATAGGCAAAATCGACAAGTATCTTATGTTACAATAAGTCTTACAATATGCATCCGATACGTGTCCAACGATTTCATTGGTTAGAGGTAAAACTGATATGAATCTTTAAACTTATCTTATGCTTAGGTAAATAATTTAATTGCATGATCCGTGATCCGTGATGCGACACGCGATACTTTTTCTTATTAGAACATGTTATATAGTTAAAGAGCAAAATTTCGTATCATCGAAGTGTGTTTTTTTTTTTTGGCCCGTTAAGTGTTCTGTTGAATATGCTCATTAATTTTTGTATTCTACACTGGATAAGCTTATTCTTTAACCTTTTATATTTACACTAGTTAATGCATCTTACGGTACTTGGTAAGTATCCCGATACAATACAATAAAATAGTGGTACTGCTAATATCCCATTGCCTCAAGTGGTTACAAAAGATTTCTTCATAATTGTCATGTCATGAGGTGACGTGCTGAGGATACAAATAAAGTCACCCATTCTTCCTAAAACCCAAGCTCTTAATGAGATGAGAAGTTGGTAACAATGTTCACTAGAAAATGATTAGTACTGGAAATTTTCTTACCCGGCCCATGGTTGGCCGCATGTTGGGCAAGTGGTGAAGGCATGACAATGCTGTTGAGACGGCGCGTTTCATTTCACTGGTGTCATAGGCGTCTCCCAGTTTAGGATCGGCTAGGTCTTTGATATTGTTGTTTTCCAACAGCGGTTTTGCCTACTAACACCAATGTGCAAGTGAGAGAGAGAGAGAGAGAGAGAGAGAGAGAGAGAGAGAGAGAGAGAGAGAGAGAGAGAGAGAGAGAGAGAGAGAGAGAGAGAGAGCTCAATTTTAAAGCAATACAATACTCGGAAGGTTCATTTGGATTATGACCTATGCATAGCAAAAATCTAGTAAAACTTTGTTTGATTTATTTATGAGGAATTTTATGCCAGAACTTATGGATGGTGTAGTGCAATAGAGGAGAGAACATGAAAATTTAAGCTCCATTTGGATAGTGTGGATTAAAAATGAATGAATTTTAAAGAATGATTCAAATGGAGGCATAAGGCGTTTTGCAAATAAATCATACCCACATCACAAGGCTCTGTCGAAATGAATCAACTGCGCGGCGACCGGTTATAAGTTCCAGTAACAAAACTCCAAATGCAAACACGTCAGTCTTCTCATCAACGATTCCATGCATGAAATATTCAGGAGCCATATATCTGAGCCATTTACTCGTAACACACACGCCAACATGTTAATAAGGTACCATAGATTATTTTGTTTGGAAGATGAATTCAGGAGGGATTTACCATAGAAAGAGAAAAAGAGGAAATTTAACAAGCGAAGTCCTATAATTTAAATAATTCACAATTTGTTCACTTGGTGATTCTCTTTGCAAATCCATGATCCAAAATTCCAAACATAAACTCTGAAGTTGGTTCGCTTACCCGAATGTTCCCTCGATGGGATCGACAACATGGTGAATCCATTTTTCTGGTAGCCATTTCGCAAGCCCAAAATCAGATATCTAGCACAAGATTGTTAACATCAGGAAGCCAAATTCCTGGGAATTTGATACTGAGAAAAATGAAAAGGGTGATAATAACCTGAGGTTCATTGTCTTCAGTGAGCAATATGTTCGAGGCTGTAATGTCTCTGTGGATTATGCGCCTGTGGCATTCACAATGTAGATACTGCAATCCCTCTGCTACCCCAAGAGCAACTTTGAACCTTATCTTCCATTCCAAACACTCTGCCGCACCTGAAATGCTGAATTTCTCTTGTTCAGTCAATCTAATAATGTGCATTGTATTGAACCGCAAGTCATTTGAATGGTGTATTGCAAAGTTCTCAGTTCTTTGTAAACAAAATCAAGAACATATAACCAGTCATTCAACAGAATCAAAACAAAAACAAAAACATGTTTGGTGTTCATGTTTTGAATTCTCTTCAAAAGACAACGGTGGCTGGTGGGGATTACCCGAGAGGGTTGCTGGCCTGCGAGGAGGGTTGCCAGAGGAGGCTGACAGTGGTGTTGGGGGAGGGAATCAAAACTCATTTTTGTTTTCTTTCCATAAATTTGTGACAATATGGAATATTGTTGCCAATTTACTGAGAGTGAAAAAGACACTTGTCAACATGCTTCTGTTCAGTTTTCAACTTTTGAAAGCAAAATCAATGAACAGAAAACAAAGACATTATCTTCCCTAAATTCAGCTTGAGCTCGATCATGACAGGATTTTATATGGTCCACATTGAAGTTTGTTAGATCTATATGTTACTTATTGTTGGATTGTGATCACATGTAATCATTGTTGCAATGAAAAATTTTCCCAATCAAGAATGCATTTTTGTGGACGTTATTCTCCCCAAAAGTGCAAAAAATTACCAAGAGAGCAGTAATAAGGAGGGGGGGGGGGGGGGGGGGGGGGGGGGGGGGGGGGGGGGGTGGGGGTGAATACGCACCATGTAGCAAGGAAGCAAGGCTTCCATGGGAAGAAAACTGGAGGACAAGGTGGAAGCCGCCGTCAACGCTAAACCCGATCAGTTTAGCAGCATTTGGATGGTTGATGTGAGCTATGATCCCAAGCTCAGACAAGAAATCGCCAACTTTATCCTCATCTTTCGTGTCTTTCTTTGTTATCCTCTTCACCGCGACAACTTGACCATCCGATAAGCACCCTTTGTACACTTCGGCATGACCCCCTTTCCCAATCAACTTCTCTATGAAAATTCAACGGAAAAAAGAAACGGAGCCACGAGTTAGTAGAACATCCTAGAAATTAGGCTAGCTAGCGTGCACTTTTCTTGTCCCAATTCAGTGTCTCTAACATTTTTGGAATCCTTTCTTTCTGCTTAATCAAGTAATTCAGAATTGGCTTAACAGCTCTGTTTGTCAGACTTTATTTGGATTGGCATATCTTACCCCGTTTAAAGAATGAGTAGGAACCCGTTCGTATTTGTTGATCCTATCACAATGCCTACATTTTTCCAACCAAACTAGTCAAACAGTCAGACCTCACAATCAAACTACTATGTTTGACCGAAATCTTTCTATCTTTCTTTTTTAACAATTGGTTGTCCGAATCAGTTTGTGTGCACCTCAACTAATCTAGGGCCTTTACGACCAGATAGCCATCTAGTGGTCCCAAATTTTTTGCTAGCGATGAGAATTGAACATGTGAGTTTCGGGTGGTAACTAGTAAGTTATACTCCACTCGACCTACCTTTTACAGTTTTCACTTCTTCTTGGTCAGTTATTATTCAACAAAGTCATTTTCTTACGAGCTCAGACGCTTTAAGTCAGTCCTTGGCTTATATCCATCCAAAAGTAGTTAGTTGATGACATTGATCAAGAATGAATCGTATGCATTTAAGCTGATCCATTTGGTGAAAATAGATAGCTAGCCACTAGATAAACATTTACATCATGCACACGAGATATAATTCAATTAGCCTAGCTAAGTAGCAGAAAAGTTACAAGCCAACATACATTCAACTGCTATAAATAGCAGACATTTGTTTTTTCTTTTCTTTTTGTAACTGTGTGTCCAAGCCAGCCTGCGCATGCCTCTTTTTTTGGTCAAATGTTGAAATGTCCATCTCGTACAATGTATAATGTGCATGAATTTTTGGCTTTTGTTGAAATGTCTGTATCGTTTTTTGATTTTTAAACTCTTGGATTCTTAAGGTATGAATAGAACAATGATGATTTAATCATAGACATTTCGACAACGATATAGAACAATGCTGGATACTTGGCCTTATCATATACTTTTTTCACTCCAGAAGTACAAGATAATGGCATTAGTGCACAAGGCTCCCGCTTGTGTTGCATCTGATATACATATGTACTTGGCCTATACATTGAAAAGCAATTCTCAATTTGTTTGAAATGGAATGGAAACACAAAACAGAAACAAGTATGTAAAGAGGGTTTTTTTTTTTTGAGTATTCTCAATAAAATTCTAGAGATCCTTAAGATCAACTTTATCTTAACAGTAGTTCGTAAATATTTATCATTTACATATTTCGTGTTCAAACATTACTTTTGCGAAAGCTTCTGTACAATTTACTATGGCACACACTTCCCTTCTTAAGTGAAAATGCATCCTATATTTTTGGCATATAAATAGAGAAGCAATCCGTAGTTTTAGATACACAAGTGAGAAATACATAAGAGAAACTAAGTTTGTAAGTAGCAAGTGGAGTGGTAGCACACTGGGCAATGTACTCTCATGCATTTAATTGGGGTAACAAATACTGACTTTTGCTTGGCAAAATAAAAAAAGAAACAAGTTTGTTAGGTAGAGTAATTTTACAGAGTTCTCCATATAATTCTAGTAATCATCAAAATTGACTTTATATTGATAGTTTTTGAAGAATTATAGTTACATGTTTTGTGTTCCCTGGATGACAATTCCAACAACAAAAGAGAGCTGCACCCTTGGTGGCCTTTGGGCAGTCAAATTATGAGGGCTATCCAATTTTAATAAGCCGTGGAACCCTAATTCTTTTATGATAACACAGTTGTCCGGGCTAACTTACGCGCTTCGATTATTCTTGCGAGCCCAATCCCACCGTCCACTAGTGGAGGGCCGATTAAAGCCAGAGCAAAGCCCCTACAGAATGCCCCAAAAAGAGCTGATAGCACTTGGGAGGTACTCGCCAGCCCAAACTCTGCCGTTTTGACCGCCACGCCAATAAAACATATTAGACCAAGGGTTTGCCTGGTTGTTGATCCGCAATTAGTTGAGGTATGCGTAGGCTTGGGCTAGACACCAGGTTTTATTAAACGAAAAAGAAAACTCAAATGTGAAAAAAGTGGATTTTGAAGCAGGAGTGAGAAACAGAGACGCAACTCACCCGGGCTGAAATTGTCAGTTGCAGCCGAAAGCTCGGAGCGGCTGAAGTTCCTCCACGACGGTTTCTGCACCACAGAATCGCCGCAGTCAATCTCCTCATCGGCACTTCGATTCCTCCCCAACTTCCTCCTCAAATTCTTCAAATCGTACCCTCCAATCAAAGGAATTGTTGAAAATCTTCTCACAGATTTCCACTTTATATTCTCAATCAAATTCTTCCAATGCAACACATTATTACTACTGATCTCTCCAACCAGAGGATTTTCCACTGGTGATTTCTCCGCTACAGATGAGTCAAAACTGCTGCTTCCACTGCTGATGCTGCTATTGTCAGAATCTGAAGAACCCGAAACAGGGGCCTCCAATACGCCTCTCGGTGATGACAAATCGTCGATTTCGGCATCTTTTTCCGTTCCATTGAGTGATTCAGAGTCTGGGTTTTCTTTGGCTTCTGCAGTTGTTTCACATTATGATAGAAATATAAGAAAAATAATAATCGATTTCGGCCTATTTTTTTTGTTACATATAGTGATTCTGAGTCTGGGCTTTTAGCAATTGTTCCACATTAGGATTGAAATTTAAGATAGAAATATAAGAAAAATAATAATCGATTTCGGCCTCCTTTTTCGTTACATATAGTGATTTTGAGTCTGGGGTTTCTGCAATTGTTTCACATAAGGAATTTAGGATTGAAATTTAAGAACAATCAAATAGCGACTTTGGACTCTTTATTCGTTATGTCAAGTGATTCTAAGTCTGGGTTTTCTTGAGTTTCTGCAATTGTTTTCGGGTTAATAAACAAACCAAGCTACTCAAATTCGAATTCGAGTTCGTGTTCGTTAGCTAAAAGCTCGTTCAAGCTCGGTTTGTTTTTTACAAACTT
This sequence comes from Rhododendron simsii, assembly GCA_014282245.1. NCBI lineage: Eukaryota > Viridiplantae > Streptophyta > Magnoliopsida > Ericales > Ericaceae > Rhododendron > Rhododendron simsii. The sequence continues at coordinate 28,679,246 of CM024962.1, forward strand.
GCGTAAACAAACCAAACTTGAACTTTTTTTTTTTTGCTTGAAGCTCATTTGCTTTAAACTTTCAAATCAAGCTTGAACAAGTTATTACTCAGCTCCTTCGGCTCATGATGTATAAATATTTCAAGCTACTCAAAATCGGCTTTTATTCGTCTCTTATTCGGCTCAATTAAAGTTCGTTCGACATCAGCTCGTCTAATAACCATACCAAGCTTGAACATGTTCTAGAGCTCGTTATTCAAACCAAGCTCAACCAACTAACTGCTCGGCTCATTTATCACCCCTAATTGTTTCACATAATCATCAAAATTTAAGAAAAATCAAATAATCAATTTCGTTTCGGTCTTTCTTTTCTTTTTTTCTTTTTTTTTTTTTTTTTTGTGTTACATGAGCGATTATGAGTCTTGTTGTTCTTGGGTTTCCACAAAAAAATTCACATTACGATCGCAATTTAAGAACGAACAATCAAATCATTTTTAGGTGACGAACCAAATTAAGAAACCAACTACTAGCATCAAGACATGGAAAACAGAATGCGATCCGAATTGAAACAAATTGGATGAATAGAATGAAAGATGAAAGCGTCATGCACCTTCCTCCATTGGAAATGGGTTTGTTCGGCTTCTTCTGTTGAATCAATGCATTCAATTCGGTCGTCTGGATTGGGGATCTACATGCATGTTAGGAGTTCGTCCCTCCCCTTCTCCTCCTCCGTTGTCTTGGAGAGAGAGAGAGAGAGAGAGAGAGAGAGATGGTGGTATGTGTTCTGGAGTTAGTTATTCGTTTGATGGAGCAAAGGCAGGCGATAAACCATCTCTGCGGTGAGTGGAATATATATGCTACATGCGGTTATATTTACACCCCCACGGCCCCACCACAACGCGAATTTTACACGCACAACTTTTGTTTTCCGTTTTAGCTCAAGTGTGCGGATCACTTTACGCGAATCTCAATTAATTTTGATAGACCAATTCCGTCTCCCATCACGGATTGAAAATCCTGGACTGCATTTCCCTAGAGAGCGCTTTGAAGAGCAGATCTCGACAATTAATGGTTCAGTTGTGTTTGTTATTTATTACTGCTAATAGATATCTATTATTGTTAATAAATAAAAAACACATTTGGACTATTGATCGTCGAGATAAACGGTCTAGATATATCTATTACCGTTAATGAATAACAACCACATCTGGGACATTGATTGCCAAGACGGATAGCCCGGATCCCATCCACTGCACAACTTAAAAACACAATTCTGAACACACTTGTAACTTGAACCGTTTGATGCAGGTGGAACTTTGAATTAAAAAGGTTACAAACTCGGAATTCAACAAAAAGGACAAAATTAAGAACGTTCTTAATTTTGTCATTTTTTTGAATTCCAAGTTTGAAATACGAAAAGCGCATAACATACTTCTTTTGGAGTATGCTAGATACACAACTTTAAAACACAATTTTAAACATAATATATGCATCGAACGATTCAGGTAACAAGTATGTTCAAAGTTGTGTGTTTTTACTACTCCAAAAGGAGTGCGGCATGCGCTTTCGCATTTCAATCCACAAGAATTCGTTTCTCATCGCAAAAGTTCAAACAAATGTCATAAATTTGCCAAGGGAAAAAAAAAAAGGGTTTTAAAATTTGTATCTAGAAGCGCATGCATATTTTGGGTTTTGGACCATACCAAATTTCACAACCAACATATTACAAAATTCATATGTTGGGTTACCAAAAAAATTCATGTGTTGGACCACAAAAAAGTTTATATGAATTAAAATATATTAGACCACCAAAATTCATTTTTTTGCTTCTGTAGCTTTTGATAATTAGCATGATTACTGAGAAAAAAAACCTGTTAGTCTGAACAATAATTTGAAATGAATTAAATGAAGAAGGTAAACAATATTATCATTATTTTGAGGAGATTAATTTGTTGAAATGTGACGCAATTAAATTTGTTATTAACGAGGGATCTTCTCTGTCTCAAGGATATAATTAATACAACCAAGTGACAAAACTTAAGTGGACAAGATTCATTTGTTAAGTTGGTGAACTAAATCTCTTATTTATTTCTTTAGATATATGAATCCAAAACACAATTCCACCAACCTCACCTATATTAATTTCAGTTAGTACTAAGTACGTTTAATTGACGGAATTGTCTGGTATTCATCAAAAGTATATTCAAATTCCAAGAAATTCGAAGTCAAAACAGAATAGTATTGTGTAAGATAGTACTTATATATGGGGGAAGTTTATGCGGGGCTTTTTTCTAGCTCTAATTGGACACTCTGCAAGTGAATGGTGTGATTGATCCCTTAAATAGTCGAGTAATGAATAAACTAAGTCGAATACTGACTTATTGGAAAAATAGAAGTAAAATTAACAAAAAAGCATAAATATCAGATATTGGTGGAGCTCCAAACCACTATTAAGGGCCCCTCTCCATTTTTTGTCAAACAAAAAACTGAAAAAGCATAAATATCAAATACGTATGTTGAAAATCAGTACTCCTTTGGTCCATTCTTAACCGTCCCTCGGGAAAAGTCGCACAATATTCGGATAAAAATATAAAGTACCTTCGTGCATAATTTTTAAAACTCTCTTGCACCAATTTAAAAGATTAATTGAGATATTTCATTTGGTTCAAAGAAATTTAAAAAACTATGCATGAAAGTACTTTATTTTTTGATGTGAAAATTACACGTCTTTTTGTAGCAAAACTTAAAAAGGGGCGGAAATAGTAGTATTTAGAAATGAAGAGTGGGGTGTTGACAACGCAAGGGGTTTGACAGAGTGAGCATAAGACATCAACCAATGGGCTAGCATGTCCCCAAAAGGTCCTTGAATTTCACAAAGGCCAAATGTTACACTAGGGTCATTCGAAGATTTGTCTGATAGTTAACTTTAGGGTTCTGAGATTAGTAGAGGTGTGCACCTGGCCACCTCGACTAATGAATTTGATTCATAATTTCCACATTAGGACTATTTAGAGGTGCTAATCGAAGCCAAACAAGCCGAACACAGTATTACTCAGGTTTGGCTCGAACTCTTTTTACACCTGATCGGGCTTGACTCGAACTTGAGAATTTCTTAGGACTATATACGTTCAAGCTCGGCTCACACTTGGACTTTTGTGATCGTACTGATAAGTTTGATTTGACTCGTGATATATCAAAGTCTATATCAAACTTTCAAGCTTGAGTTAAACATTTGTACTTCTGTGTGATTGTAATAAGTTTGATTTAACTCGTGAAATATCAAAATCTATACCAAACTTTCAAGTTAATCTCGTGAAGTTCAAAATGACAAAAGCTGAAATATATATATATATATATATATATATATATATATATATATATATATATATGTACACCACTATGCCTTGCACAAAAGTATTGATCAGGTTCCGTTCACGCTAGTGATTAATTTATATACTATAATTTTTTGGTTTTGTTCTTATTCAATTTATTTTGCGTTTGGTAGTTTTACGCCACATTTTTATGTGATATGGGTTTGTTTCGATGAGAGGAATCGGAAAAGCAAATAATTATGACTTTTATACAAGTATTTTGGAAAATATCTAAGAAAAAATTCAAAAATTGACTTTTTGAGCTTTTCTTTGGATATTTTTCAAAATCCTTGTGTAAAAATTATAATTTTTTACTTTTCCCATTCCTCTCATTGAGACGAACCCATATTACATAAAAATTTGACGTAAAATTAATAAACGCAAAAAAATTAAATAAGGACAACCAAAAAATTATGCTGCATAAGTTAATTACTAACATGAACAGAATGTCCAGCCTTTCATTGTACTTCAACTTTGTAACATTAGAAAAGGAATTAGTCTTCCACGCTCAATTCATTGTATTTCCACATACTTTATGAGAAGTGATAAGGACATGAACCAAGAGGTATTGGGAATGCACACTGCCTGTTGACTTGTGGCTACATCCTCCTGTTGCCAAGCACACCTAAGTTGCCAGTTTGGTGTGGACAGCCAACTGCATCTCTATTCACGGTCCACTTCAGCCTCCGTAGCATTGAAGCTTTTGTCTGGGGTGGGATTAGAACATGAGAAGGTTTTGGCCCGTTAACATGATATTGAGAAATATTATGTTACCATATTTTGTAGGGGTCTATTATTCATATTTTCTAGTTTGGTTGATTTCTTTATCATGCATGTTTCCTATTTGGTTTAGATTTCTTAGTGATCAAGAATATTGTAGCCTATATAAAGGCATGCTAGGATTATGATTTGACACAATCAATAATACATCTTTCGCTTTTCTTCACATGGTACCAGAGCTATAAGATCTAGGCCTGGTGGAATTTTTGCTCTCGGTGGGCGGCCTATATTTCATTGCTGTCCGCCGGGCATTCATAGTAATATGTAACCGGCTCATGCACTTGGATTTCACTTCAAATCTCTACTGTCATGGCTTCTCTCACTTATGGCTATTGTTTTGGCCCTCCTGGCCGTTTCTCTTTCCTTACTTCTCCTTGTTTCTCTTGGCTTGGCTTGGTTTGGCATGACGTGGCTGCTCCTGGTTTCTTTTTGCTTTTTTTCAAACTCAAGTTGGTAGATCTACTTGAGTTTGAGGGGGATGTTAACATAATATTGAGAAATATTATGTTACCATGTTTTGTAGGGGTCTATTATTCATGTTTCCTAGTTTGGCTGATTTCTTTATAATGCATGCTTTCTATTTGGTTTAAATTTCTTAGTGACCAAGAACATTATAGCTTATATAAAGGCATGTTAGGATTATGATTTGACACAATCAATAATACATCTTTCGCATTTCTTCACAATAAAGAGAGGCCATGGGGCTTTGTATTGACTCTCCCTCTCTTGAGTGAGAGATCTGTGAGGTCTGATCTGTTGGCAATGTAATATTTGAGAGAGAGTAGCGAGTCTGAGAGAAACTCCTTGTAAAGCTTGTCTCCGGTGAATGATTAATTGCTCTGATTACCTCTGTGGAGTACTCGAGTTTGGAAAACCACGTATATTCCTGTGTTTGTGCGTGTCTGTTTGGTTTGTTTCTGGGCACAACACTGCCAAGTGCCAAGATTGCATGAACTCTCTGACCAAATACATAAACGATGATCAGACCAAGGGCTAATTTAAAGCCAAACCATAAACAATGGCTAAGTTATGGCCAAACCAACATTAACCTAAGATTTGATGAAGCCCCACATCTCCATAATTCGCTGAAGATATTTTCCAATCGGATTAAGAACAGAACATCAAAATGTAGTATTAGCTAGGTAAAAGTTTTAGGGAAAGGAAGGCCCGATCTTATTATATATTCATGTTGTTAGTTAATTTGCCCCTCTTTACCATATGCAAGAGGATTGGTCTTTTATTCACGAGAAAGTCTATCTAGCCAAACACCCATATTTGGCTCCAATTTCCAAACAAACAATCAAAAGGGATTGAGCTTAGCATGTGTTTTTTGTGAACGAGTTTGAATGAGCCCAAAGTCGAACCAAGCTTGAGTTGTTCAAGTATATCTTTTTCCGTAGTCATGACAAAGCATTGTTGTTCAGTATGAGAGCAAAAGAATATGTAGTAGACCTCTCAACAACATAACAAAATGTGTGTGTGTATATAATTCGATACTTTGCCGTAGAGGGTTTTTTTTTTTGGTGACAAAAGTGAGAGGTACTGCATTGATAAAGCCCAACGACACTTACATAATGAAATTCGTTACAGATAATTTGGACAGAACCAAATTAATCATCTAACTGATACATAACGAGAAAGAACAAGGCGATTGATGTCTTTCATCTCTAGCCCAAGTATCGCCTGACGCACCTTCTGCTGAGTGGAAGATTCATATTTTCTATAGCAGTCTCAAAAAGAAATACATTGCTAGCCAAGAAAAAAAAACTACAAGAACCCAGACGATCATATGAACTTCGACAAGAAATGAACACACTAATGAATTTCTAGCAAACCACCTGTAAGGACCAAATTCCGGAGTCTTTGTGTATTGACAATTCCGTTTGACAAAACACATAATTTTTATCGAGTTGTAATTTTATTATTTTTAATGGGCTAGTGAGTCTATATAGGATTAAAATGGAAGGAATCTTTATTTGTAATTCCGAATGAGCGTATTGAAAAAAAAAAAAAAGGAGGTCGACTACTGCGAGATTGATTTTGGCGAAGACGGATCAATCTAGTTACAATCGGTATCTTCTGTTAATTGGAAAGCAACATGGAAAGAAAAAAAAAAGGGTCCAATTAGAAGTCTATTTATGGACATGTGCTTTTTCTCCTAGGGTTTGACTAAGTTATATAAAAAGGAAAAGGGGCAGCAAGATTGGAGAGCCACACACTGGACATACACGTTTTTTTGGCAAAAGAAAGGTGCGGCAGTAGTAAGGTAAAAAGGGTCATGCAACTGGGTTCTTTGGCGATCCATTCCTGAAGGGATTTCTCTTAGTTTATTGGAGGGCTTGCGGATTCAAGGCCGGTGGCGATCAAGATCACTGGGTGCAGTATACGTGTGACTCGGCAGGTAGTACTTAGAACGTTGTGAGGATTTACATCGTTTGGATAGGTATATCTGTAACTGCACAATGATTATAGTGATTTGATTCCTTCCCGTGGTTTTTACCCGTTTTGGGGTTTTCCACGTATATCTCGGCGTTGTGGTTTTGATTGCTTACGTAGTTTTTGCTGTTAGTATTATTTCGTGATTCGCATTCATATTGTTAGGGTTTTTACGGATTGCTAGGAAACCCTGATTTTTCAATTGGTATCAGAGCGGGCTGCTCCTTCCGTTAGAATTTTTTTTCTAGAGCAGATCCATCATGAATATGAACATGAATCACATGTCTAGAAATATGCCTATACTTGATGCTGACAATTTTGATTATTGGAAATCTAGAATCAAGGCTATAATGAGATCAGCCGGAGAAGAAATTTGGGACTCGTGTGTTTTGGGGTACACTCGACCCATGAAAATTGTAGACGACAAGTCGGTTCAAAAAACTGCATCTGAGTTATCAACCACAGAAAAACCCTTACTTCAGGCTAATAATCGTGCACTTGATATTTTATTTGCTGCTGTTGACATAAATGAGCACAGGAAAATAGCTAACTGTGAAATTGCGAAAGAGGCTTGGGATATTCTGGTTACTTGCCACGAGGGGACAGAAGTTGTTAAACAGTCTAAGTTGCAAAGGCTTACCACGGAGTTTGAGACCATCAGAATGCAGGAGGAAGAGACCTTCAATCAATTCTACTCCAAGCTCATCGCCATCGTCAATAGCTGCGAGAACTTGGGTGAGCCCATTCCTTCTTTTCGTATTATTAAGAAAATTTTGCGTTCCTTACCTCCTAGATTTAAAATTCAAGTTACTATGCTAGAGGGTAAGAAAAAGTTAAAAGAAAAATCTGTTCAAGAAATCGTTGGGATTTTCCAAACTTATGAGGCTGACCTATTGCAATCTGAACCTGTTAAACCCAAAGTAAAACCTTCGGAGACTCCGATTGCTTTTAAAAGTACTCAAAAATATAAGAAAGGTTCAGATAGTGATAGTGATGGTGATCTTGAGGAGATGAAAGCATTTTTCAAACAATTTAAAAATAGTGCAAAAAAGAAAAATGATAATGGAAAAGGAGAATTTTCTGGAAAAAATAAAAGGGAGGGAAAAGGACCACCTGAGGGACCACAATGTTTCGAGTGCTATGGTTTTGGTCATTACGCCCAAGAGTGTATAAATAAAATGAAAAAGAAGGCTCTTGTCACTAAAACGTGGGATGATAGCGATTCTGATGAATCAAATGAAAAACAAGGGGCCGACAAAAATGATAAAGGAAATTTTTTGGCTTTTGGAGTAACCTTAAATTCACATGGTCATTCCGAATCAAGTGATTCTGAAACAGATAATAGTGAGGCGGATAGTTGTGATGACATCGATGAGGTCAGAGAGAAGTACAACAAACTCCATGATTTTAGTAAAAAATTGATAGATGCGAGTCAAAAACTTTCTGACAAGGTTAAGAAGTTAGAGAATAGTTTGAATGAATGCACTCAAGAGAGGGATGAGAGAAATAAAGAAATTGAGCTCCTTCTTGAGAAAAACAAAGCTTTAACTGCTAGCTCAAAATCTAAGGACAAATCAGAGGATGACACACAGACAAGGACCAAAGTGTTGGATCATATTCTATCCATCCAACGGCGACCTAGCGATCGTTCAGGCTTGGTTATTATGCAACGTCTTCAACTCCACCGATAGGGAGAAATGGAACTAAACGTTCAAGTAAGAAGACTAATGGTAATGATATGCGGAACATGATTAGTTCTCCTAAGACAAAGAAGCAAATGGCAACAGAGGTAAGCGGACATCCCAAGCGCAAGGAGGTAAAACCTAAGGTTATTAATACTGATAAGTCTAATGTTTTTACTCCTGTTGCTAATAAATTTGTCCCCACTTGTCATTATTGTGGTATGACTGGCCATATTAGACCGTATTGTAGGAAGATGCATGAGTCATGCACTTCACATGCGCATGTAGCTTGTTCTTACAGTCATAATTACTTTGTGCCCACTTGCCATCATTGTGGACTTAGAGGCCATATTCGTCCGTACTGCTTTGCCCTTCATGGCTACCATAGGACTCCTCCCTGGTATGATAACACGAATAGCCATAGGAAATATGTTCAAGGGCCTAAACGTAGGATGTCTGTGCATGCTAATTTTGCAAAGGTAAATTCAAATCCCATGACCAATAAAAAGACTCATATTGGAAAGGCCAAAACGAGACAGATTTGGGTTCGTAAAAGTGATTTGGTTTCTGAAGCTGATGATGACCTTGACTCTCTTGATGAACATAGTTCATCCGGAGAGGTTGACCTTGCCTTCTAAGGCTAGGTCGTGGTTCCATAACCTAGGTTTAATTGTTCTTGCATATCTCATTGCCTAGAGTTATGGAGTTTTATAGTTTTTGTGTTTCTTTTGTTTCGTAGTTATTTTGTTGTTCGTAGTTATGGAGTTCTATTATGAGTGTTCTTGGTTATTTAAAGATTTGGTGAAGCCACGTTTTATACTGCATCTGCGTGAATGTTAGAGTTAGAGTATCGTGAAGATTTCCTGAGGAGAACTAAAAATAAGGTTAAAAAGCAACCTATCAAATTGTTATTGCAATCAACCTTTGATCCTATCACATAGCATGAACTTGATGAGGATCTAATAACCCTCAAATTTTCTATAAATTTTTCAAATCAGCCCATGTCTCTCTCTATAGCATAACCAGAAACCACAACCAACACGCACCCAAACAACGCTAAGGCAAACAGCCCGACCACAAACAGAAACCAAAATCTACCCAATACACAAGACCACAAACGCTCCAAAAAAAAAAAAAAAACCACACCGCAGTCCGCGCGAAGCAAGTCGACAAAGACCTAAACCAGATTCGGAAGTACTTACCGATGACGACGACGAAACAAGACACAGAAGATGACACCAGAAGCACTCCAGCAAAACCACCTTCAGCCCACAATACCGGAGATCCAATACCCGCTAGCAGCGTAGTAAAGAAGCAAGAAGAAATCGATGGACCAAAATCCTCACAAGGGAGTGTTGTTATTTTTTTTGTTATTGGTTTATTATTTTTTGTTGTCCCCAAAGGAACACAAACAAGAACTATACCTCTACCCATAAGCATAACCCTGTTGAAAATATGCCAGTGTAAAGTGCTGGTATCCATGGAAATACCGCCATCCAATCCCAAAACATTGTCCACGTCCAAGATGATGGATTACTCCCTTGGACGTCACCAAACCAGGCTGCAAGTACGTACCACAAAGCATTCATCTAGCAATTTATTATTTTTTGTTGTCCCCATCAATCAGGCTTCCAGATTCAAAACAATTACCACCAATCCCTTTCAAATTGAGAAGTTCAAAATAAATCATAGTTCTTGTTGTTGCTGGAAGCCTGATTGATGGGGACAACAAAAAATAATAAATTGCTAGATGAATGCTTTGTGGTACGTACTTGCAGCCTGGTTTGGTGACGTCCAAGGGAGTAATCCATCATCTTGGACGTGGACAATGTTTTGGGATTGGATGGCGGTATTTCCATGGATACCAGCACTTTACACTGGCATATTTTCAACAGGGTTATGCATATGGGTAGAGGTATAGTTCTTGTTTGTGTTCCTTTGGGGACAACAAAAAATAATAAACCAATATATACTCATGCGGTATAGTTCTTGTTTGTTTCTTAATTTGAAATTTTGAATATATACTCATGCGGTAATGTTTCCCCGTTTGCATTTACGTTTTATGTGATTCCTTATTGATGATTAAACCAATACATGTCAAAGTCTTCTCAAATATGAACCACTTTGCCGTTCCCCTTAATGGAGTCCCTTTCTGTTGACTGTGGCAATGCGTCTGGTTTTTAGTGGGCCATGTTGTTTTTTAGGTGTATCTAAATCATAGTTGCCTGCATTCTTTCTTCTCTCTGCGGTGCCATATTACCGGACTTGACATTGACGAAGAGCAAGGGATTGGTGGTAATTGTTTTGAATCTGGAAGCCTGATTGATGGGGACAACAAAAAATAATAAATTGCTAGATGAGGGTATTTTGGTAGTTGCACAGACTCTAATCAAGAGCTTCATGGTTCGTACAAGGATTGGTAGATCACAAGTCATCCATGGTAGTTTGGTTGTTAAAGGGTCATCATGAATTTAATAATGACGAGGACAACAAAAAATAATAAATTGCTAGATGAGGGTATTTTGGTAGTTGCAGAGACTCTAATCAAGAGCTGCATGGTTCGTACAAGGATTGGTAGTTGGTCATCATGAATTTAATACACTTGCTTTAGAATTCATCTAGATGCAGTAAACACATGTTACAAAGTTCAATGTATGCATTAAACACATTTTAGTTCTTTGCGATGTTTGCATCTTATACTTAGTAGGTTCAATGTATGCATTAATATCTAGGTTCATTCATGATCTTGTTAAATGTGTTTATTGATTAGGTTCATGTCACTTAGACTTCTAGGACTTTAAAAGGCCATTGTTTAGCCTATAAGTATGGATGTAATTTTTCTTTCAAACAAAGATTTGATTATTGAATTGAGTTTTACAAGGCTGAGGCCATTGTATTGGTGATGGGGCTGCGCTCCTTCCTTGTGGAAACCGCCTAACCCTTGCGAGGGTGAAGCACCTCTATCTCTCTTCTTTCCTTTCTTCTTCTTTGCACACTTATCCAAGAAGTATTCTTATTTCCCCACCTAAACCACCACTTTTCCAATTGCAGGCGGCAATACTCTAAGGGTCCTAAATCGTCCTACATCACTAATGCAGGACGGGATTGAAATTGGGCCAAAGTATAATCAAGCACAAAGAAGGGGGCTGTTTTGTGGGTCTGTGAACAGTAGACATTAATAGTGGAAGAGAAGATAAGGACAAGGGTATTAAGAAGATAGATCTAGGCCTCACACCTAGGTTACCCAAGGCATAACACCTAAGGCCTCTTTAGCATCACACCAAAGAATGAGATTGCATCACACAATCATAAAAGCTTAAAGCTCTGGTAAATTTTCATTCATTCAATCATTCATATCTCAGACTCTTGAAGTACATCAATTTATAGGCTCCCAATGTTAATACCATAGACTGATCCCTTTCCCTAGATGGCTTTTCCTATTCCCTAGATAGCTGGATAGGATGAATGTGTTTTATATGAATGACTGTACCCATTCCCTAGATGGCTGGATAGGATGAATGTGTTATGTGATGGTTGAGTACGTTGAATATGTGGTCAACGCTGCCTAAATGTAAAGTCGCAAGGCTCATGCATCCACCAATGGAATCCGCGTTCACCCAAAACTTGGAATCTTCCAAACCACTGATTGCATTTATCATGGACTGCATCATTCTCCCCTTGTTAGAGAAAACTCGACCTCGAGTTTTGAAATTTTGAAGAATGACTGTCCATAAGATTTTAAATTTGATCCATATCTTCATGTCAAAATCTGCATATGGAATTCGTATCTTCTTCATAGGTGGAAGAAAAGAAAGCAACAATGTCATTCCATTTTCGAAGTTGAATTTCTTTGGGATGATGAAATCAATTGAAGTTGAAGAAAAATTCTTTTAATCCTCCCAGATGAAAATAGAAGTTGGTGGTATTTTGATTCTCCAAACCTATTTGAATTGACATGAGGAGGCAGTGGAGAGCTTGAAGTAAAATATGTTGCATTTTGGTCACTAGGAACATGAACTAGCTCACTAGACATCTCTTTCGGCACTGCATCACACTCCTCGGTTAGTAACTTTAATGCCTCAAAAGACAAATTAGTGTCCTCTAAGCACGTGAGTAATGCAGGACTAGCAACACATGGAACATCACCTTCAATGCTTTTAATTTGAGCCTCTTCAAGAGCAATGATGGAAGAACGTTGGGTTCTTTTGACTCATTGATATAAACCTTTTCATTCTTGAAAATCTGGTCATGACGTTTGACGTTGGAACAAACTACATTTTGAGTGCAACCTTTCATCACCCTGGGTGCGTGTTTTTGATTCATCAATCAAACCCGTTTTACTCTTCACAATCACATTATTTATCACCTTCCTCTGACTTGGTCGGCATTCCAAAGAATTAAGCCGATCACTGAAACTATCAGGTTGTTCCACAATCTCAAAAAGATTCTCGTCGAGCTGGAACTCAATTAATCTTCTGCAAAAAGGCCTGCGAGATCGTGTAGACATGATGCTACTCTCCCTCTGATACCAAATTGGTGTAGGACAGATTTGGAATTGGGTCAAGGATGCTTTGATTGAAGGTAGGCTAACTAAGATCAAACACAAAGAAAAAAGGGCTGTTTTGGGGCTGTGAACAGTGAGAAGGATAGATCTAGGCCTCACACTTAGGTTACCAAAGGCATCATACCTAAGGCCTCTTTAGCATCACACCAAAGAATGAGATTGCATCACACAATCATAGAAGCTTAAAGCTATTGTAAATTTTCATTCATTCAATCATTCATATCTCAAACTCTTGAAGTACATCAATTTATAGGCTCCTAATATGGTTAACTTCCTATTCCCTAGATGGCTTAATAGGATGAACGTGTTCAATACGAAAGACTGTTCCCATTCCCTAGATAGTTGGTTCGGATGAATGTGTTGTGTGATGTTGAATACATTGAATAGTCAAAGCTCCCTAAATGAAAAGTCACAAGGCTCATCAAAAGTCACAGCCTTTAGTAGACTTTTATTGTGTCCATTTAGTGGCTAATGGACTACCCCTCCAATTCATATCTAACCATATGAAATTACCAAATACATATTACCTATTCGTATGGACCGGCATCAAAGTCCTTGAATCTATTTAAAGAACACCTTGGATAATGCAACGAAAAGAAAAATATTACATGATTTTTTTAATCAAGCAAACAATAGCAATTCAAATCATTATAGGCTTCTTTAGAGGTACAAAACCCATACCGTACTAAAACAAGGAAAGCTCACTAGCCCTGTTAGAGGTAACATGCTATAGTGACTACCAATTAGGTTTCAAAAGAATTATCATGGTTGACTTCAATTGGAAATGGCAGATCAGAAGCCATAAAGATTTTAAATTTCCTCAATATGGAAATAGATAACAAAGCTGCCAATATTTTAGGGCGCAATGGGGTCTATTTTTTGTGATCCATAGGACCTTTCTGCTGCAATTCTTGGAGCAAAGGCTGTGGGCCAATTTCTGTTTAAAGCTTGTTATAGATGTTATGGTCAATGAAGCACAGACAACAAAATTAGGTTTGTTGACTACAATGCTGTACAAGAGGAGTATTAACTCTGCCGGTGTCTTTTCACATCAAGGAATCACGAAATAAGTGAAGGGGCTTAAATAGATGAGCCTTCCAATTGTTATGAAGGGCTAGTTTTTTCAATTTTCCTCAAATATTGATGACAAAAAAAAAAAAAAATGCATTGTCAATACAATACTGCCTCGTCCTCCGTACAGATAAGTTTGACCTTGTAACTGAAGACATCTGTAGTGTTGGGACTTCATTGTGGTCGACACAAGTCCACGACAATGAACTGTGGGACTAACATTTAAGCTTTTGGTCTTCTTATGGTCTAAGGCAACACAAAGGTTGGTCGACCACACTGCAGAGGGTTCAAATTTTCCAATTGCCGGACTCTGCTTTGCTCAACCAGGCTGACACACCTTTGATTTTTTTCAAGTCATCTTCGTGTCTTCTTGGTTCATCCTTTATCCATTGGTTTTCTGTGTGCTGATTAAGCTCTTCCATAGCACTTGTCTAAGGTCAATAAAAATCTCCCATAGCACTTCAAGGTCTCAAACCTGTGCGTTCTCCTCATGGTAGTGGACTGGGGTTTACTCAAGGTTTCGCACGAAATTCAAGGAATTGCCTGCCAAGTCTAGTCCAAAATTCTTTCTTATCTTCCAGCATTAAACACTAAAACCATTGCTTCTTTATGATTGCTTTTGTTACTTTAGGGTCCCTATATTACCACCCATCTTCCCTCTATAACTTACTCTATTCATCTCTAAAACTTGAGCATTTTTGCGTATTTTGTGGGTTCACTGCTTGTGGGATGGTTTTGCCCATGTTTTCCATACATCTCTACTGTCCATGTACATTATTTATTCAGAGTGGGGGAAACTCTCTCATCCGTGAATTTAGAAATCGGGCAAACTTCACTATGACCCCCTGTGATTTGGGCCATGTGCAGTTTGCCGCCCCCCTATGGTTTGTGGGCTAATGTGCACAATTGATTTTTCCATCCAAGTTAACCAGAGGTATAACTATTGCCTATTGTGAAAGTAGGTATGCGTTCTACAATTATTTTGACAAAAATAACTCTTAATTTGTTTTTAAAATTAGGAAATTTATATTTTTATTCTTGCTTCCCTTGCTCCATTAATGGACACACACCACCTTAGGAACTTTTCTTCTTCCTCCATGGCAGAGAGACAGTTGAGCAGTGGGAAATTGAATCCGGCACTGCAACCTTTCATCCATTCTTAGCGCCATAATTAGGTTGTCTTAATTGTCAAAAGATATTATGTACTGTAATCAATTTGTAAATGACCAACCCCTCTCTTTGTCAAGCTTTTCATGGACATGGAGTGATCCTAACCAAGATTTAAGCCTTCTCCCTCTACTGTATCAATACATGTGTACATACATGTTGGATTCTAATTCAATTTAAAAAGTTGAAAAGTAGGCTTACAAAAGTAATTTTGGACCCAAAGATTAAAAGAGGGAGTACAACGTTTCAGTAATCAAAAGGTAGGGGATTTGTTGTGGTCCAATTACATTGGTGATGGGGTCCATGCTTTGTTATTCTCTATCTAGATTTGTGAAAATGATGGTTGAGATGGAGATTTATCATAGACATTATATGTTCGCGTACTGTGTAAGGGAATAGACATATAACTGATGAACATACATGGATCTGTATTTGTTTTTCTATGAATATATAACTGTATGGTTGTGTGTAAAAAGCTCATCAGATAAAAGGAGGAGGAAAAAGGTGTTATGGTCGATATTCCTTGTCAACTCTGTGAAATATTCGTTTAGCCAAGGGCTTCCAAACACATTGTAAGCTAAGCCTGTGTTGATGAATAACCAACCCACAATGAATAGGGAAGGCATCGTAATAATATGCATGACCCTGTATTGAATTTACTGATTCTGTAACAGAGTAATTTGTGCACTTTGGTCCATAAACCACGGGGAGTTAAGTGCTGATTAATGATCGTAACAGGGGCATTCTGTAAATAGCCCAAACCAAAGGGTGTTAAAGTGAAGTATTGGAGTTTGAAATGGTCATGGTAGTGTGTAGCACTAGCTCCTATATGACAGAAGAAACTGGGGGCGGTTTTTTGCGTGAGTGGGCTAGAATATTTGGTTAATTACAGATATTCAATTAGAGGAAATAGATTCCAATAAGAGAAGGTGGTTTGGTTAATTGGATCTTTTTCGCTTTCTGGTAAACTATTTTCCCCTGTTTTTGGCGAAAGACATATGAATGGAGGCTAGTGGTGGTGATGGCAGCTGCGGTGAAGGGTGTGTAGGTGTGGAGGGGCGGACGAGCCATCTTCTGGGGTAGCAACAGGGGCTTGTTTCCTAGGTTCCGGTGATGGTGTGGCAGCGCTCGTCTCTTTACAGATGGTCGTGAATGGCTGCTGTGGCAGTGGTGGTGTAGTTGATGGCAATGGTGGCAGGAGGATGAGGCGCCTTTAGGGTTTTCTTGTGCTTTATTTGTTTGTAATCTGGGCATTTTGAGGCCTATAGGATGTGGGCTTTGGCCCAATAGGTGTGGGCTCTATCCCAAGAGGTGTTTTTGATTGGTTCCTTGCCAATCATGGATTGGGTCTCGGACTGGGCAATTATTTTGCTGTCTCCTCGTCCTATTAGTCATTGTAACAATTTCGATAATTAATGAAATCTTATTTTGCCGTTCCAAAAAAAAGAAAAAGAAAAAGGCTTATCTACTTTTTTTTGTCCTTACAAAATCTACTCGGTTTCATTTTCGTCCTTACAAATTTTTTTTTTCAATTTTACCCTTCTAGTTTTGAACCGATTTCAATGTTATCCTTCTGTCAAGAAATGGACGGAAACACACAAAGTGGCCAACGGATGGCTTACGTGGACTGTGGCCCGCACCCCTTCATCTCCTCCACGTGCACCTATCCAATATCATCTTCTCCATAAACACATTCCATCAAAATCAGAGAAACCCTATACCACCACCACCCATGGACGAAACATCACCACCGCCACTGCCACCGCCACCGCAGAAGAACTGGAGCATCCACTGCCGCTACGAAATCACCTCAAAATATACGATCAACAAAGGAGTGTGATCCCGACTGACCTCGGAGCGTCTGGTTCTCTGCTTTCAAAAAAAAATCTTGCTGGAACTGAGACACAGATCTAACGTCACCTGATATGTTCTATGTGCAGGCTACAGAGCTCGGAAACAGATCAGAGGAGCAGCAAATCTGACTCCAATCGTGTTGCGAACCGTTAACCAAGCTCTCGGCTTCCAACGAAAACATCGTCATCTTTGACGATGATGTATTGGAAACCTCCACCTCCGTCGACGCCTTGTCGGTGCTCACCCTAGGCCTGCGCCGCATGGAGAGGCTGAGATCGGCGCTCGATGTCGTTGTTCCGACGCTTTAGTTTAAGATCACCATACTAGAGAGAGGAAATTACCGAGAGAGGTGCCACTTCAGTTAGGCGACACTTCAGTTCTGTTAGCAGTGTGTGCGATTTTAGGGTTTGGGGAGTACACTGGAATGTGTAATCTGTATATAAGTAGTATATATATTCGCTGTTTAACTTTATGTTTTCTTTTCTCCCAAATTACTGTTTGCCCCCTTAAGTTACAAAATGTCACACATATATCACACCCATGTAAATTTACAGTTTCATCCAAAGTTACAGTTTGATAACAATTGGTAAAATTAGTATATATTTTTATGAGATAATTTCTCACACACACACACACACTCCTAAGACGCTCCTAACCTTAGGAGCTTCCACATATCCCCGCTCCCCCTCCCGCTTTGTGCAACTAAGGTCTCATCCTGTCACCCTCAAGGAGGTCCAGGACCACCAGTCTGCCCACCGCGAAATCAATGGTTAAACAGATTAAACAAGGATAAAAATAGGGCTCTTTTAATTATAATTAGGGAAATGAAATCTGAGTCTTCTTCTTGGCTCAACAACGATTAAAGGACCGACTGTAAGTTAATTGCAGAAGAGAGGTGTTTGATTTGAGTTTGGACAGTTCTGAGAAGGAAATTCTGTAGCTGTAAATTTCTCTCAATCCAAACAGGAAATAAACTAGAAGGGGTGAGTAAAAAGCTGACCTACTCGAGGTTGTTTTTTTTTTTTTTTCCGAAAAGAATAACAGAAGTCATTCTATCACATTCACGGTATACTAGTAGTAGTTTTTAAGGTGTGATAAGGATCCTTTCTCAGTTGCATTGTGGATTTTGGGTGGAACGATCGATCTTCCTGATTTCTGAGTTTAGGGTTAGGGTTTACTGGTTTTTCTGGATTGATTTTGAGGGGAAATAATATGGGAGTGAAGGGGGTTGAAGGAGGAAGACGAATTTAGTGAATGGAGTGGGGTGCCACAGTCCAGTGTGGACAATTTTATTACACGTAGTCTTCCGTTGACTACTTTTGTGTTTCCGTCCATTTCTTGATGGAAGGGTAACATTGAAATCGGTTGAAAACAAGAAGGGTAAAATGGAAAATAAAATTTTTGTGAGGACAAAAATGAAACCAAGTATATTTTGTAGGGACCAAAAAAGTAGATAAGCCAAAAAAATATCTACATTGAAGGACTATCTTGAAGCATAAATGAGAACAAATACATTACAGCTGACCTGGTTGCCTAATTATAGTTGGTTACCTCCTTTAATATGATTCTTAGCTTTTGAAACCCCTTTGGTAGCTTGAGTTATGCGATCGAATGGTATAAAACTTTGGCCAGACATGCTACAGAAAAGGGAATGAACAAGAGAACAAGAAATGCTACAGCATGAGTGTTCCTCTTTTATTTTCACCTGTTCGCAGTTATACATTTAATTTTCTGGATGATGGCTATGATATCTTAGAAGAGTTAATTTAATATACAGATTGCTGCTATGCGTGATGTGTCCGCCACAGAAACTGCAATTATTTATGGCATGGAGCCAGTGTGGGGTGCTGGTTTTGCATGGTTTCTTCTTGGCGAAAGGTGGGGAGTGACTGGATGGATTGGTGCTGCTCTTGTGCTTGGTAAGTTGATTTGATCCTCTGTTTCTGGTTCATTGTGTTTTAATTTTTTGGGATGTCACTTCTGGCAACTTCTGGATTCTGACATCTTGACATGCCTTGGTGACATCCCCAAAAATGACTAGTATGCCTTAGTGAGATATTTTTTTGCCTGGTAGTATGCCTTAGTGACAGCCCCAAAATTTCTCCTCTATCTCTCTCCACCCATACGTGAATTTTTTTGCCCATGGTGCTTAAGGGTTTTTCCTGGCTTCATTGGGTGCCTTGTGTCTTTCTGAGTAAACCATTTGTGTGTCTTGCTATATGAATAACTTGGAGATAAAGAAAATGCATACTACTGTTGAAGATGTCCTTATTTGGCAAGTACGTGCATAACCGTATCCACATGCACTGATACAAAAACAAGCTTGGAGAAGTTGTAAACCGTGCCTGTATAACAGAGAATGTTAATCGTCCTTAATTCGTCGCCGGAAAGAAGTACAAATGAAATGCTTGCATCGGCTCTCATGATTAGCCTATAAACATGTTTACATGCGTGGCCGCTACCTATATGTGTTTGTAAACAAGGTGCGTGTTTTAATTTTTGGGCCACTTATATTGTTTTCCAAATCCAAACCCTGATCAATATAATTTTGATGATGTGAAACTTTAATCCATTCATATGATTGCAAGTTCAAGACTTTTACGGCATTTTATGAGCTTGAAGTAGCGGAAAACTGCTGTACTCTGTACTTTAATCTAGCCGAGAGTATTGATTTGAGCTTGGTTCAGGGGCATAAAAATTCATCACTTCCAGCTTAAAAAACTGGAAGGATATTCTCCTATCGAAAGATGTCTTGTGCCTTTATCCATGGATTTGGCTTTCAAGGTGTGTGTATACTGACTGATGATGCTCAATATATATATCCTTTTCCTGTAGGTGGAAGCTTAATGGTGCAGATACTTGGATCCTCATCCTCCAGTTTTCCTAGCGAAGGTGACGAGAGGAAAGAAAGCAGTCGCATATTTGTTTCAGATGAAAAAGGTGGTTTATCTGTGTCTCCAATTGTTGTCAACTCTAGAAAGGATGTACCTGATATATTGAAGAAGTGATGCACATCAATAGCTATGACTCTACTCCATTGGATCATATAAAACTAGGATCTTAGGGGAACCAGAAAAACCCGAATTTGTACAAGGAGTCTTGTGGAACTATTTGCCTTAGGTACCGTATAGATTGCATTACTGAAAAGACAAAGACTTTCTATGGCTTCTTCGTTTTCCTAATAAAGAGAAATAAGACCAACATCGGAGGAGGCACAGAGTTGTGTTCATAATAGCTAACTCCGGGAAAATATCATGCGCATGGATGTAGACTATGCCCTGTAATGAAAGACAATTCTGAACCAACTTAATCCATTTTATACGTCACATAATTTATACCTGTAGAGTATTAGATTGTCAATGTAATTTCTTTATTAACATGTACATAACACTAAAATATGGATTTACATGTTTAGTGATGGAATCTAAAATATCTTTTGTTTATTGTCTTCATCTTGTTATATTGATTCAAGCTCCAAATTCTTACTTCTACGGTAAAGGATGGCTCAAAAGTTAAGAGCATTTGTTTCTGAGCTGCTTGTTCTTGTAATTCTTCTTTTATTTTTTTGGGTAAATATTGTTCTTCTAATTTGATTGCCAAAGACTATTTCACTAACTCTCCAGGGTGGCATTTGGAGTTGTCTGACAAGAACGAATTCCACAAAAGTATCTAACCGGTAAGGTACTCTTGCATTGAGAAAATTTCG
Organism: Rhododendron simsii; assembly: GCA_014282245.1. Classification (NCBI taxonomy): domain Eukaryota; kingdom Viridiplantae; phylum Streptophyta; class Magnoliopsida; order Ericales; family Ericaceae; genus Rhododendron; species Rhododendron simsii. Next base: position 28,699,856 of record CM024962.1, read on the forward strand.
ATTGTCCGTGACAGCTATTGAAGCCCATCCATGTCACCATCCTGTCTTCTGCGGAAAATCATGCGACTTTGAAGGTGTTTTGCTAAAACCAAAGACAGTCCTGGGCTACCCTCTAATTTATAAATAAAAGCTCCTTTTTTATTTTAGGGGATTGAAGCTCCAAATTCTTAATTCTAGGGTCCATTTGCAAGCAGCGTGAATTACATGACGTATGCTCTTCTTCAGTAAACATAAGAATAAATAAATAAATTTAGTTGTCGGCAACAACCAATTGTGCTGCTATTTATGGGTTGGGTTTTGTTTGCAAACACAGCTGGCGGATAAGGCGATAATTAAACAGAGTAAACTACTAATCGCCCCCGGGTGTCAGGCCACCCTCCTGACACGGCCCTCCTTTCCCTTTTTACACTCGCCCCCCCCCCCCCCCCCCCCCCAAGTACTCTCTCTCTTATTTGATTTATTTGTTATAAAAATTTAAATGCTAATAAGTTTTTTTTTCACATATTCATTTTTAATAAATTTTATATTTTTGAAATCTACTCAATAAAACCTATCAAACGAGTCTAATATTGATGGTGAAATAATGTAAAACGAAAAAATTATATTTTTTACGTAGTTTAAACAGTCTAAAAAAGTTGAAAATGTGTTCCAAATTTCAATATGCTTTTACGTAGTTTAATTATGATCATTTAAGATAAAATGAGCAGAAAACTAAAATCTTTTCACCGGTTCAAATGGACTGCAATTTGGAATACTTAATTTTTTAAACTTTTTTAGACAGTTTATATATTAAAAAATATAATTAAAAAATTAAGTGTTCCAAATTTCAATCCGCTTAAACTGGTGGAAAGATTTTAGTTTCCTGATCATTTTATTGTCAATGGCCATAATTAAATTTTGACTCTAGGACTCTTGTTGATAAGCCCAAAGAGATATTTGATTCTACGAGGCAAAAATTCATTATGACCATTTAAGATAAAATGAAAAAAAAAAACAAGATCTTTCCACCGATTGAACTGGATTAAAAATCGGAACACTAAAATAATTTTAAATAAATAAAAAAGAAAAAAGATACATAGTATAAACATTATTAATTAAATAACAAAAAATAGGTTCTCGAATGAAAAGGTTAAAAAATTAAGGTTGAAAGTTGGAAAAAAATTAATTGCACCATTGGTTGAAAGTTGGAACAGTTGGTTCAAAGCTGCAACAGTTGGCCAGTTGGCCGTTGAAGATGCAGGTAGCGTTCAAAGCTTGGCGGGTTAATTGTTAGTCTCACCATTTGAGGCATTAAAAATCCACTTACACGTTCTTCTCTCCACTCCACTGTACACAGCATTCTCTCTAAAATTAAGTGTTCCAAATTTCAATCCGTTTGAATGGGTAAAAAGATTTTATTTTTTTGATCATTTAATTCTAAAGGGTCATAATTAAATTTTGACTATAAGGCTCTCTCTCGTTGATTAGCCCTAAGAAAGTTGTAGAATCAAATATCTCTTAGGACTGACCAACGAGAGCTCTAGAGTCAAAATTTAATTATAATCCTTTAGAATTAAATAATTAGAAAAATAAAATCTTCTCACCCATTCAAACGGATTGAAATTTGAAACACTTAATTTTTCAACGCGCAGTTTATATATTAAAAAATATAGTTAAAAAATTAAGTGCTCCAAATTTCAATCCATTTGAACCGATAGAAAGATTTTAGTTTTCTGATCATTTTATCCTAAATGGTCATAATTAAATTTTGACTCTTGGACTCTCGTTGATTAGCCCTAAGAAAGTCGTACAACCAAATATCTTAGGACTAACCAACGAGAGTTCTAGAGTCAAAATTTAATTATAACCCTTTAGAATTAAATGATCAAAAAAAAAAATAAAATCTTCTCACCCATTCAAACGGATTGAAATTTGGAACACTTAAGTTTAGAAAGAAGGCTGTATACAGTGCAATGGAGAGAAGAACGTGTAAGTGGATTTTTAATGCCTCAAATGGTGAGACTAACAATTAACCCGCCACAAGGCCAATTTTGAACTCACATCATATTTTTCAGATCAACAGACCCGAGTTGCATTGATAGCATTGGTTGAAAGTTGGACCTGCAAAATTTACAACATATTAAAATTTTCAAAATTTCTCTTCATTAACTCCTTCTGAAAGTTAGACCTAACTCCTTCTGAAAGTTAGACCTGAAAGTTAATTTCTCTTCGGTAACTCCTTCTGAACTCACATCATATTTGATTCTATATATTCACATTTACTCTCATACACCACATCCTCAAAATTTTCTCAACTTTTATAATTCATAGAGATTCACACTTACTGTCATTCACCACATCCTAAAAATTTTCTCAACTTTCATTTCTTTTTCGTAATTCATAGAAGAGCATTATGGATCAATACAATTTTTCATTTTCGGATAGTTGGTCAGTTGGGAACGATGTTGCGAATAATATTTCTTGTGGGGAGAGTAGCTCCTACGTTGGGCGTGATTACACTGCCGAATTTACGACTGATCAGGTTAGTTATTAATGTTGTTATTATATATATTTGTTACTTATTTTTGTTAATGTTGTATGCATCTCGATAGAAAAACATTGTATGCATCTCGGGATATTACATTGTGCTTATACGTATTAATTTTTTTTTGTTATAGATATTTGAAATTAGAGCTGTCATGGTAGATTGGGTGTGGAGAGTTGGTAAGGAAAATGGTTTTGTGATTGTTATAAGTAAATCTGCTAGTATAAAGGGCAACAAGATGCCAAAATGCATTCTTATTTGTGAAAGGGGAGGATTGTACAGACCGCCACTGGAAGGGCATTCAATGCAAAGGATTACTGGAACTAAGAAATGTGATTGCCCGTTTAAGCTGCGAGGTGTGCCACAATCTCCGAACGGTGTCATGTGGAGTTTGAAGGTTTTTAAAGGTTTTCATAACCATGAACCAACAGAAAGTTTTGAGGGACATGAGTACCCGTCAAGGTTGACCCCAATCCAACAGCAATTAGTTTGTGACATATCTAGCAGCACCGCGCCTCGAGCAATTCTTAATTTCATGAGACAACAAGACTCGTCAATTAGCACAGGAATCAGGAGTATTTACAATGTCAAGGCACAGTATAAGAAAGAGCAACTGGGGGATCTATCTCCTATTGGGTACATCTTGAATGAATTAAACAAGAAAAATTACATTTACGACTATCTTACAAATGAACACACCAACGAAATTACAGATATTCTTTGGGTTCATCCTAAAAGCCTAGAGCTATCTGTCAATTTTCCGTCCGTGTTGATTATTGATGCGACGTATAAGAGTAATGAGTATCGGATTCCACTCTTGGAAGTTGTGGGTATTACATTCACAATGAAAACTTACTCTCTTATGTTTGCATATTTGAATAATGAGACAAAAGAGCGACTGATATGGGCATTGGATACTTTAAAGAGATGGATGGTTAGAAAATGGGTAGCGTTGCCATCGGTGGTTGTTTGAGATAGGGATCTGACACTTCTTGGTGCCTTTGAAATATGTTTCCCCTTCGCACAACATATCCTTTGTATTTGGCACATAAACCAGTGTGTAATGAAGAAGTGCAGCCTTATGCTTAGTACGAGATGGGACGAGTTTTCCGAGGCATGACAGTTACTTATTCATTCATCGACACCGATATCTTTGCAACAGAGGTGGAATGCCATGAGTGAAAAATTTGAGCAATACTCTAATGCCATATAATACCTTTGAGATACATGGTTAGGTCCTTATAAAGAGTGATTTGTTACAGCATATATAAACCAGTTTATGCACCTTGGGAGCAATTCAAGCCAAAGGTAACTTTCTTATAGTCATTGTACATTTACTGTCCTGCACTAAAGAATATTTTATGTAACTTTCCTATTTAACACAATGTATTATTAAATTGCAGGGCGGAGTCTGCGCATGCGAGACTCAAACGATACTTGGGAGATACCATGTCCTCGCTTCAAACATCTTTTCAAAAAATAGAAAAGATGTTGAGCAGTCAGTTCGGAGATATTCAGGGGTCGTTCCAAAAATCTCTCAACATTCCATGACACATACATCTACATGAAGGCATTTATAGTGAAATCAAAGGTCGCATTTCATTACAGGCAATGAACTTGATCCACAAGCAGGCACAACGCACTGATAACGAAGCCGGCCTTTGCTTTTGTAAGATCAAAAGGACACACGGATTGCCATGCTTTCACGATATTGCACTTTATCGTTCTATGGACAAACCAATTCCGCTAAACTCTATCCACCCTCACTGGAGTACGTTGTCCGTGCACGCCCAGAGGCATATTGATGAGGGAGCACGATCCGACAGGCAGCTCAGCTTATTGAAAGATTAAATGAAATGGATTCCGACAGTCGAGAGTCTATGATCGATAGGTTTCTCGATATGGCGGATCCATCTCGTTGTACAGTTCGACCTCCAGCATACAACACAGAATACAGAGGTCGACCTTTAAGCAGAGATGATCAGAATAGAGGTCATATACCTTCCTTCACAGTATCCACTTCAGAATCTCAGGCCTCACATATTCCAACATCGCGAAGGCGCAATAGGAGGGATCACCTCATTCAGAAATTTCCTAAGCAGTATCAATGTTATATTTCCCACTGTGTTGACGTTCGAGCCGACGGTCATTGTGGCTTTAGGGCGATAGCCGCGCAAGTCTATGGTTCTGAAGATCAATGGGCTCAAGTATGACAGGACCTTATCTAAGAGATTGAACAAAATATGGTCCTGTATGATCAGCTTTATCCAGAACGTAATTATGTATCCCAGGTGTTACGAAGACTTCGTTGCTTTCATCCATCGGCACCAGAGGATCATTAGATGGATTCTATATCATTGGGACTTATCATTGCGTCAACGTATAACGTTGTACTACACACATTCGATATGATTGCTTCGAGTTGTTTCACTCACTTACCGTTGAGCTCCCATCCAGTTCCATTAGAAACGCGCACACATATAGCTATTGGCCGTGTTAATGGCAATCACTTCGTGCAAGTTTCCCTATACCGTCATTACCCTGTACCACCTATCATCATATGGTGGAGGCCAAATGTATCAAATGAAGCACACGGATGGGCTCATCCTTATGAAGAACGCCTCCAATTGTGGTACGAAGTGATGCAGATAGATCCACCGGGACGACAACCACAATTTGGCGGAAATATTGACTAAATTTGTGTATTTATTTATGTTCATGTATTGTTTCTATATACTCAATTGTAATTCGATTTCAGTTTGCATTATTAACTGTTCAGAGAAATATAAAGTAAATTTAAATGGATCCAACGTACATAATTTACTTGAAAACTCAAATATAGAAGTTTCAAAAAATGAAGGGTAAAAAAATAAAAATAAAGAGATAATATATTTGGCCAAAAAAAATTATTTAATTTTTCATATTCAATATCAAACTTGTTTAATAGGTTTCGTTGAGTAGATTTCAAATATATAAAATTTATTTAAAAAAATATGCGATTTCAACATTTTCAGTTTATATATTAAAAAAATATGATTAAAAAATTAAGTATTCCAAATTTCAATCCGTTTAAACCGGTGCAAATATTTTATTATTCTGATCATTTTATCCTAAATGGTCATAGTTAAATTTTGGCTCTAAGGCTCTCGTTGATTAACCCTAAGAGATATTTAATTCTACAACTTTCTTACGGTTAATCAACGAGAGCCCTATAGTCAAAATTTAATTTGACCATTTAGGATAAAATGATCAAAAAATTAAAATCTTTCTACCGGTTCAATTGGATTGAAATTTGGAACACTTAATTTTTCAACCTCTTTATATATTTTAAACTACCACAAAAATATAATTTTTCCGTTTTACATTATTTCACCATCAATATTAAGCTCGTTTGATAGGTTTCGTTGAGTAGATTTTAAAAATATAAAATTTATTTTAAAAAAATGAATGAAAAAAATGATATTAGCATTTATAATTTTATAAAAAAATAAAATGAGAGAGAGAAAATGTGGGGGAGAGAGAGAGAGAGAGAGAGAGAGAGAGAGAGAGAGAGAGAGAGAGAGAGAGAGAGAGAGAGCATGGCAAAACCGGAAAACCGGATGGCCCGGTGTCAGACCCCCTGACACCGGGGGGGGGGGTGTAATTAACAGCTCTCTTAAACAGAGTGTCAGAGACACAAATATGAAAAGACAGATCATAGCTACTTCCTCCGTCACTTTTTAAATGTCTTACTTTGTAACTCCAACTTATTAAAAAGATATCATCATTATACCTTTTACATCAACTTTTTTCTCCACTTTTCCTCCTTACCCATCATTATTACACTTTTACTCACTTACTTTTCAAAATGGAATCTACTTTTAGGGACAAAATATACAATACATAAACTTTTACCCACTAACTTTATAAAATGGATATTTATTAATGGACAGCCCAAAATGGATTACTTGACTCTAAATAAAGGACGGAGGGAGTATTAATACGAGTTAAAATTCTTTCCTCATGTGGTGGAAAACACCACAGCTCGTTATGGCCCCATCAAATACTTTCTTTTATAATTTAAATCGTTCATCTTATAAATTTTATAAAATAATATATGCATGCAAAAAATGAGCTTGGTCGGACATCAATAGTTATATTTAAAAGAGCTCATGCGGTGGTGAAAACCCCATAGTTTCCACCTATGGTGAATAAAATTTACTCTCCTATTAATACATGCAAGAAAAAGGGAAAAAACAAGGCGAAAAAAAGAGCCTGGTGATGCCAACTTGATCATCTTGTTTGCTGGTTTTGATCTTCCTTTTTCTGAGATTTTTATATCTTGTTGGTTTTGAATTTTGAGGGAAGTTTTTGAGAGTAATTAATGGAGAGATAAAGAGAGAAAATTTATTGAAGACCGTGCATAGAAATTTTGGATACCCAAAGCAAAGGTTGTTGAGAATATCGTTCTGTTCACAATTATGTCGATCGATATTTAACACAAGTTCTAAAGGATGAAGATTAATACTCAGTATGAGAATTTATCATCTCAAGAGAGTGTGTTCATCCATGTAATAGATTTTTTTTTTAATCCGCATGTAATAGATATTTGATCAACATGATTTCCAGTATAATTGATGTGAGTGAGTTTGTGCGTGTTAGTATTGGTGGTTATTGGTTATAGAGTTATCGTTCCAAGCCCAACACCCTCACCTAATAAAGGTGAACATTACCCTCACTTTAATTGGTTCGATCTAACTTGTAGGCCCCGCCAACTTTAACCATAGTTAGTGTGGGCAGCGTGCCCTTTTCAGGAAAGGATTCCTTTCCCTTCCTAAAAATGCCGGTTTGAGGGAGCGCTAAGCTGGACGACAAACGCTTGCAAAATACAGAGTCGCCACTCGGGTTTGAAGGTCCGACACCAAAGGAACCGTATTTCGAAGCACTTGCCGTGATGTTTGATTCGAAAAAGTGAAGGCACCAGTCCGTCATAACCATATCTAGGTTGGGGAGCCAGATTACGATAGGGGAAGGGTTTTATGGCACCCCTCTCGTTCAATCCGCAGATCGGTCTCTACTTAGGCATTTTGTGAAAATATTTGTGATTCTTCTTTTATTAACCAATTTTTAGCCAATTAGGGCGGGGGAACAGTTAATCGGAGATTTTAAAATTGTAACAGTTTGTAGAATGTGATAGATAATAGCATAGATGGGCGAAACATTGAGAAATAGATGGGATAAAATTCAAGACTGTGATGGGATACCAAGACAGTGCTCTTGTATGGTTTGGCACGAACAGCGGTCAACTTGCATGCATGGATCTACATGCAAGCGAGACCACCATCACGTGACATACCATTCAATTGCGCGAGAGTTGGTGTTCGACCAACAGGTTAGATTTTATCCCCCTCTGGGCTCTGGAATGACCAGTGCTCACCCAGGAGTCAAACCAGGCAGTTCATATGTACTGAAAGTAAATAATTATTATAAACAGGATAAACAGGAATAAGATTCAACCCTTAAACAGTGAGGGTGTTAAGCGAAGGTCAGGGACCAAGATGCCCATGCACAGGCAGTCTCTGGAAATCAACATACCATCGCGCGATAGAGTGAGATCAACGCGCGATGATTTGGCTGGACTTCCAGGAATTGCTCTTGGATGTCTGGGCTTTGAGACAAGTTCAGAAGCAACCTAGGGGCATTCCAAAGCAAATAAAAGAGCAAAACAGGCTAAGCTAACTGGTTTTAGCATGCAAAACAGTGGAATAACTCTAAGCATGCTTCATAGAGATTTAATATGCTATAAAAAAAAGGAAGTAACTAGCACCCTATCCCCATGAGGACTATCGTGCGACGATTTGAACAACCGCGCGAGAGAGTGAGTCCGTCGCGCGCAGGAGAGCCAGTCTACAGTTCTTGTAACCCTGCTGACTTTAGAATCAGGACTGATATTGATTACCAGCCTTGGCCCTGCCAGCCCCCCTCAGAGATCAAAACGGTAAGCAGAAAGTAGATTATACCTTTGCTTTGAGTGATTAGAACAAGGTTTAAACCAAGTGGTAGTGAAGGAGAAATGAGTGTATGAAGAGCTTATGTAGTCTTTCTTTGTTTGAATATTTGTAACCCTTAGCATGGAAGACCAAAATGGTATATATAGGAGGAGGAGAGGGATTGGTTGGTGGTGCACAAGGCCTCACAACCAGCCAACAAGGCTGGTTGTGGTTGGTTGGTGGAGAAGTGGGGTGCAAAAGGTGATGGGAGGATAAAGTAGGTGCATCATGCCTAAACGTCAACTATCTGGTCATCAGAAAAGAATAAAGAAGCAAAAGACAGAAGCATTAATAAATTCTCAAAAAGAGGCTATTAAAAAGTTCTTTTCAAGCGATGAAAATGTACAAAGCTCAGTCAAAGATCATGAAAATTTGGTGATTGATGTTGCTAAAAACTTGGTGAATGAAGAAGAATGTGAGGATTTGGGGGGTGAGGAAGCCTATCAATGTGTCAATGAGAGTAGTAATGAAAGTTCGAGGGATGTCAATCCAAATGAAGACTTGAATGTTGAATGCGCTCCTGTGAACATTGTTGATCCACGTAATCGGGATAACATGGATCAAAAATTAAGGGACTTATTGGTTGAAAGAGGTCCCGTAAGAAGAAATGATGATGCTACCTTTCCTAAGGATGAAAATGAGAAGAGTAGACAATTCTCTTCTGTGCACTATATTTGTCATTTACCCAATGGAGAGAAACATGATAGAAAATGACTAGTATACTCGGAGGTTTTGAATAAAGTATTTTGCTTTTGTTGTAAATTATTTAAGAATGAAGGAAACAAGACTCAATTGGCCAATGATGGACTTCAAGACTGGAAAAATATTAGTGATAGGCTTAAAAGTCATGAAACTAATTGGGAGCAGCTCACATGCATGAACAAATGGATTGAGTTGGAGAGAAGATTTCAAAAGAATCAAACAATTGACAAAAATGTTCACGAACGAGTCATTAAAGAGAGGGAACGTTGGAGAGGGGTATTATTGAGAGAAATTGCTCTTGTGGAAGCACTTGCGCAGAATAATCTACCATTTCGTGGAGAAAATGAGAAGATTTACCAAAGGAATAATGGGATTTTTTTGTATTTTATTCAAATGATGGGAAAATTTGATCTAGTAATGCAAGAGCACTTGAGGCGAATTGAAAAGGGTGAGATTCATAACCATTATCTCAGTCACAAAATCCAAAATGAGTTGATACAGATGTTAGCGGCGGAAGTGAAGAGTAAAATTGTTGCAACAATCAAAGACGCTAAACATTATTCAGCTACACTTGATTGTACCTCGGATGTAAGTCATGAAGAACAAATGTCCCTTGTCATACGATGTGTGGATATTTCAACAAGTCCAACAGAGGTGAGGGTGAGTGAGTTCTTTTTAGAATTTTTGAAGGTGGATGACACGACTGGATTGGGACTATTTTGTACACTTCAAGAAGTATTAGTTAGCCTTCAACTTGATATTGGTGACTTAAGGGGACAAGGTTATGATAATGGCTCTAAAATGAAAGGAAAAAATAAGGGTGTGCAAACAAGGGTACTTGAAGTAAATCCTAGAGCATTCTATACCCCATGTGGTTGCCATAGTCTCAATCTTGTTCTTTGTGATATGACCAACTCTTGTTCTAAAGCAAAAACATTTTTCGGAGTGGTACAACGTCTATATGTGTTGTTTTCCTCTTCAGTCCAACGGTGAGCAATTTTAAAAGACAATTTGAAAGATGTGAAGGGTCTCATGCTTAAGACATTGTCACAAACACGTTGGGAAAGTCGCGTTGAAAGCATCAAGCCGATAAGATACCATCCCTCAAAACTAAGAGATGCTTTGGTAGACTTAGCGAACGACAAGACGACAGAGTCGATAGCACAAAGTGAAGCTAAATCCCTTGCAAAGAATGAACTTGAGAATTTTGAGTTCTTGTTTGCCATGGCTATTTGGTACAAGTTGTTGTTTGCTGTTAACATTGTGAGCAAGTTTCTTCAAAGTGAAGACATGTGCATATACCTTGCTAGCGAGAAGTTAAAAGGCCTAATTGATTATTTTCAGAACTATAGAAAAGTTGGTTTTGCGGAGGCAATGGTTGATGCTACCGAAATGACGAATGAAATGGGGATTGAACCTAAGTTTGTTGAAAAGCGCATCATTCAAAGAAAGAAGCAATTTGATGACGATGTTACGGACGAGGTGACACACTCTGATGAAGAATCAATGAAAGTGAATTACTTCTTGGTAATTGTGGATAAAGCTCTTTCTTCCTTCAAAGATAGGTTCGAACAATTTGAAGTGTATGAGAAGAATTTTGGTTTCTGGTTTGATTTGAAAAAGGCGAGTTCGAGTGATGAATGCTTGAAAAATCATTGTACCAACCTTGAAGAAGTTTTAAGGCATGGCGAGGTTTCCAATATTGTTGGGAGAGATTTATTTGTGGAGTTGCAATGCTTGAAACAAGTATTGCCAAGAGGAGTGCAGAAACCAACTGATGTGCTCAATTTTATCAAACTTATGGCGGACTCTTTCCCAAATGCATAGAATGCGTATCGAGTGCTTTTGACAATACCGGTTAGTGTTGCCTCAGGAGAAAGAAGCTTTTCAAAGTTGAAGTTGATAAAAAATTACCTTCAATCAACCATGTCACAAGAAAGACAAAATGGGTTAGCCATGTTATCAATTGAAAATGACTTGGTGAAAGAGGTGGATTATATGAATTTAATTGATAGTTTTGCTTCTAGGAATGCAAGACGAGTAATATTCAAGTGACACTCATGCGTTCTTGAGATAATATGTATTTACCTATTTGAAAACTTTGTATTTTGTGTTCGTATATAATGATTAGTAGAACTTTATATTGGTTTATGCTTTCTTATATTGTGATTGTTGCTGTAAAATTGTTAACTATTAACTCTGTAAGGTCATTCTTTTTTTTATTGGCCTTGGGCACCTAAAACCTTTGGGCCGGCCCTAACAATATGGTCCTATCGAAGATGCTTTCCTTCCAAACCGAAGGAGCAGAAGAACGGGAATAAATTTGGATTTGTAAAGTTCAGGGAGAGGAGGGGGGCTACTTTTGCGGTTGGTAAAGCAAATGGTCTGCGGTTTGGGAATCGTAGCTTGATTGTGGAAATGGCAAGCTATGATAGATCTTTCTATCGTTATAGATCCCATCACTCTTTCCCGAATCAAAAAGATGTTAGAGAGTTCACGGTCAAGCATAAGATAATCCGGAGACTTCAGTCTCATGTTCAAGATGGAGCAAGTCAGATCCCTAATCCTGGGGATCTGAACGTTAGGGAGAATCTTGTTACTATAAACATTCAAACAATTGCTGCTGATTGGTTATCAACAAGCTTAGCGGCTAGACTCAAGCAGATTACTACTACAGAGTATGTTCTTGAGAGTTTTACGAAGATTGGCTTTCAAAATGTGGTCGTCAAATCAATGAATGGTTTGGATTTGATTATTACGTTCCAATCCAAGGATGATAGATTGGCTGCCCTTTTCAATTCTACGATTTTGGGTTGGTTTAAGTTTATTAAGCCATGGAATGGGGAAGCAAGTGGGAAATCTAGACTGGTCAGGCTTAAATGCTGAGGTATTTCGCTCAATATTTGGTGTCAATCTACTTTCAGGCGCATTGGCGAAACTTGGGGTGATTTTATATCGCTTGACTATGAGACCCTGAAGGAGGAGTCATACGAAGTGGGCCGAATGATGATTGCTATTGAAAACTCTAATCATATCGATGATTGGATCAATATTATGGTAAGAGACAGAATCTACAGCACAAAGGTGTGGGAAGAGGAATGCGATGATCCTTTTAACGAAAGGCATATTAGGGATTGGTTGAAGGTTCACATCCCAGCTTTGACGGAAAACCCTAAAATTACAGAGAATGAGTTTGGGAGAGAGATGATGTGGAAAATGGAAGAAATTTGGTCCAATCAAGTATTGCTGCTTTGGAAGGTGTACACTCAGATTGGGAAGTTCTAAGGGTGGACAATCCAACCACCATACAATTAAAAGATGGTAGCCCTAGAGTTTTACAGGTCCCAAGGGAGGCTATTATTAACACAGAGAATTTGGGTCAGGAATCTAAAGAGTCGGTGGTGGGGGAATCTGCTATTAATAATAATCAACCAACAACTTTTGAGGAACCCCAAGTGGAGCCTGCAAAAATTGCTGAGGATCAACTAAGGAGAATCGTGAATCGGTGCCTGATCCAATTCTGGAACCCCTTGTTGAGCATATTTTCCAGAATCAAGAGGCTCAAAATGGTAATCTGAAGGAAGCTAGAGTCAAAAAGAGAAGACAATTAATAGAGATTCTAGGTGTTAGGGACCCGTTGAGTCATTTGGAACAATCGGGTTCCATTGATTCTGGAGATATTCGTCATAGAACCTAAGTAATACTCAAAACTTTCAGGGATGCAGTGGCATCAAGCAAGAAGTTGGGGGTCATTCATCATGAGAGTGACGAAGCAGTGGTTAACGGACTAGTTCAACTTAACATCAAAGAACACAAGAATAGATTCCAAGCTCTATCAAGGAAGTGAAGGGTCTGGTTCGGAGAAGCTGAAGGGGAGTTTGTTTGGAGGCCATCGGTTTGCCATTGTTAGGGAGAAACTCTCATGGTCTAATTTCCAAGAAGAAAACTTTTAATCTAGAATTGACAGATTTCTAGCATCACAGAATGGTTGGACAAGTCTTCTGTGTTTCAATGGGGTCTTCCAACTAGAGTTTTTTGGCAGCATCAGGGGCAAAGGCAGCGTGGGGTTCCCCAGACGCGTCGTCATCGGGTGGTGGTTCAATCAGAAGTTGGGTTCGTCATAGCTTGGGAAATTTTAGAGGGCAGCATAGGGAATTTTGGTGATAGTAGGTGTGTGGCAGTTCTCAGCGGTTGTGGTGGTGTCTTCTTGGCTGATGCGCAGTGGGTATTAAGGCTGTGGTTCGATGGGCTGCCCAGGTGTTTAGTTTTCTAGTTGGAGTCGTCCACGGCTGGCTCGGGGTATTTTCTGGGATCGGCGTCATAAAGCGTGTTCATGGCGGTCCAGGCGTCTGTAACAGCGTCTATCATTTTCTCTGATTCTGGGTAGTGTCTTGGGATGGATCTGGGCCGTTTCGCCTCCGGTGTGGGGTTGGTATCTAGGGCCCTGGGCTTCCTAGGATTTGGTCTCGGGAGACATAGGATGAATCTAGGCCTTGTTTAGTTGTTTAAACGTTGCCTAGTGTTTTGATGTTTTCTTTGTTCCTTTTGCCATTGTAATACTCGTATTTCAGTGATAATAAAATTTCTTGCTTATCAAAAAAAAAAAAAAAACATTGTTGTATAAGTATTTATATTTGTAACGAATAAGATGCACATCTTTTTGTTTGATGCTTTTTTTGCTAAGCAAAAAGATTTTATTAATCTTTGAGAAAGAAAATAAAGATTAAACGGATTTCGAGCACACCGGCAAACACTTTGAATGCATTTTTCGTTCATTCAAAGTCATCCCTTAAAGTCAAAGTAAGAGCTGTGAATAAAATTTAAGGCAGGAGTGGCATAAGTAAGAGCTTTTAATAAAATAAAATCTTTTCACCCATTCAAACGGATTGAAATTTGGAACACTTAATTTTTCAACCTGCAGTTTATATATTAAAAAATATGGTTAAAAAATTAAGTGCTCCAAATTTCAATCCGTTTGAACCGATAGAAAGATTTTAGTTTTCTGATCATTTTATCCCAAATGGTCATAATTAAATTTTGACTCTGGAACTCTCATTGGTTAGTCCTAAGATATTTGGCTGTACGACTTTCTTAGGGTTAATCAACGAGAGTTCTAGAGTCAAAATTTAATTATGACCATTTAGGATAAAATGATTAGAAAAATAAAATCTTTCTATTGGTTCAAACGGATTGAAATTTAGACTACTTCATTTTTAACCATATTTTTTAATACATAAACTGCAGTGTAACGCTTCAAATTTTGGGTACGTTAAATAGACATTTTATTGATAAAAACAACTGGAGTCTGGCTCATTATTACAATATAACTTCCAAACAGAGTTCAATATTACAAAAGGGAGGGAAACTAGGGTTTCCTAACTACAGCTCCTCTTGCTTCTCCATCCTAGCCAGCTCCTCGGCTCCAAACGCCTCCAAGGTGTACAACTTACCCTGTTCATCTATAAAGTCTGACACATTATACCAGCGTCGCCACCGATATATTATGTCAGGGTCACCAAAGGTAACACCATGAGTTACGAAAGTTCAGCAGAACAATCCCATACCCGCTAACCCATAACTTACAAACAAAAGATCATACTAACGACGATAACATATCCACGTTCCGTATTTAATTATCGTTGGTGTCCATGATTCTCTTTGTTTCTTCTACGCGACTCATCGTAGACCGTGTCAATCATTTTCACTTACAAAATAATCTTTCAAAATCGTTTGCATTGGCTCCGTACCGCGGATAACCCAGCTACACACCCATCCTTTCAAAATCATTTGACATTGGCTCCGTACTGCGGATAACCAAGCCACACATCCAACCTCAGTTCCGCCGTTCCGGATTTCCGAGTATCCTCACAATGGTTCCGCCGCACTGGGTTCCCATTGGCACACATTTGCATTGGCTCCTCTCCGCGGATAACCAAGTCATACCTCACCATGGTTCCGCAGGTCCGGGATCCCATGGGAACGCACACAACCTCACAATGGTTCCGTTACTCCGAATTCCCATTGGAACACACACACACATAATGCCACAAAAAACGGTCATTATGTAGTTTCAAAAATATTTCCGTCCTCGGAACACTTTTCCCATTTAACCACACCCTAGGTGCCATGTTTCTATTTTCTTAGTTCTCGTGTCTCGTTACATGCAAAGACTTTCGGAGTAGGACTTTTACAAAGTAAACATAAATCACTCATTGTAATCTTGAAACAAAACAAGCAAGATCATCCAACTCTATGTTGCTAAACATATGCAAATCAACGCTTAAAGTATAATGCCACATGTTCGGACGCCCTTAGAGTGAATATCACTTATGCTTAAAAGCATAACGCCACATGTACATACGCCCTTGGAGTGAATATCACTTATGCTTTATCACGCCACAAGTAATACAAGCAATTCATATATGCATGCTCATAATCATCTTAAGGATCAAAATACAAATACTTGAGATAAAAAGTAAATAAAGATAACTACATATAACTCGGGGTAGTAGATAAGGAGAATCTACCATTCTTCTTGGCGGTAGAGACGACTACGGAAGGTACGTTGGTGGTCGGACGGAGTAACTTCCTACGGTAGGCTTCCGCTAGCTTCGAAGAGAAATGTTTCTCTTGAAACTAATTCTTGACTACACTACTCTACTTTATGGATCGAAGGGTGGTCGAGTGGCGGCTTAGTGGTGGCCTTGGATGAGTTTCTTGAAGAACTCAAGAACAAAGAAAGAACAAAGCTTAAGAATTCTAGAGAGAAGTTGGAGCAAATGAGAAGGTGTGAGTTGAATGCTTGGAATGGCTTGCTATTTATAGCCAAAGTCTTGGTTATTACCCAATGGATAATATTTCCCCCATCAATCTTTGTCCAATGGGTAAAAGGCTTTGAATGACTAGATTTGTACATTGGATTTGATCTTGGAAGAGAAAGAATAAATTGTACAAGATTTGGTGTTTAAACAATCAAATAAGTACATGGAGGACAATGGAGGTTAGTTTCCTAAGCTAGGAAGGAAGTTTTCCCATTAAACTAATTAAATTGGGTACCAAAACCCCAATAGAATACAATAAAGGAGTACTGCTTTAAGACTTCCAAGTACTTACACAATAAAAAATTAGGTACTAACATCACATGAGGTTTTTAGAAAAATGACTAGCTTTAATAAACCTTGTACTTAGTTAAAAGACCAACCTATTATCCAATGGATAATAAATCCCCTAACTTTTATCGTCCAATGGACAATAGTTATTAGGAAACTTTATATTAAAGTAATCAAAGTTGTCCTTTAAAGCATGAGGATATCCCAATATTTTAATGCATAAAAGTACATGGAAATCCAAGACTTGATTATTAAAACAAAGCCTTCTACCATGTTGGAAGATTAAGGTTATTATCCAATGGGTAATAAATCCCCTAACTTCTATTGTCCAATGGACAATAGTAATTAGGTAACTTTTATTTTAAAATAATATGTACCTTGTTACATGGAGATTAAGAAAAAGACTAAATTAATAACCCCATGTACTTAGTGAAAGACTAAACCCTTTTACCCATTGGGTAATAACTCCCCTAACTTCTATTATCCAATGGACAATAGTTGCTAGGGTAATTATATAATAAAAGAATCAAAAAGTAATTTAAAGCATTTAAAAAAAGTCTATTTTTTTTATAGATACAAGTACTTAACTAAGTATACTTTTAGTATAAAGAATTGGGGTTTCCATTATTCAATGGATAATAGTTTTCCTAACATTTATTGTCAAATGGATAAAGAATAAAACCAAAAATAATTAAAAGAAAATGAATAACCAATTCTTAGTTTAGGGTTAAAAAGGTTCACATGGTTCAAGAGGGGCAAAACGGTCCTTTTTTGGTTAGGTAAGAGTAACAAGATGGCTTCCTAGTTTAGTTCCTCCAATCGGATGGTTAGAAGCTAACTAGGCTTGCTAAGTGGGGCTAAAAGTCAAGAATCGGATTTTGAAGGGCAAAAGGGTAATTATGACAATCTATAGGAATTGGAAGGAATTTTAAAAGTAAACCCAAGTAATTAAAATTCAAATACTAAACGAAATTTTTACCGACCAAAAATCAGGGTCATTACATGTAAGTTGAAAGTGTTCCAAATTTCAATTCATTTGAATGGATGAGAAGATTTTATTTTTCTGATATAATTCTAAAGGATCATAATTAAATTTTGACTCTAGGGCTCTCGTTCGTTAATTCTAAGAGATATTTGATTCTATGACTTTCTTAGGGTTAATCAATGTGAGCCCTATAGTTAAAATTTAATTATGACCCTTTAAAATTAAATGATAAAAAAATAAAATCTTCTCACTCATTCAAACGGATTGAAATTTAGAACACTTAATTATAAAAAGAAGACTGTGTCTAGTGGAGAGTGAAGAACATGTATCAGTGAATTTAATGCCTCAAACGGGGCTAGACTTTCTAATTGACAATTTACTCACAAGGCAAATTTTTATTGGTGGGAGGCACCACCTGGCAAAAAAGACGTATTGCCCTTGGGGCAACGAATGATTAAACAAATCTTTTTGCTGATGTGATGTCAATTGATTAATAAAAAAGATATGGCGGTTAAAAAAAAAATCAAATCTTTTTGTTGATATGACAAGTATGTCGTTTTGTTATTTTTTATTTGAAACGAGACAAAAGGAAAGCAGGGTTTTGCAGTTTAAAAATGAAACTTGAAGATGAGACCAATTATGAATCGATGGAACAAATCAAAATAAGAATTTACAATTTGTTTTGTGTTCGACTTTTTAGATTTTTTAAGTAATGAAAATTTGAGACCCCTCTACTATTATTTTACTACCGCTAGGTATGGGGGCCAGCTGGTTCGTTTGAATGAATGACTGAAGTTTTGTGGGCTTAATTTGATGTATGACAAAATATTTGGATATTATTCGTGAGAAAAACGAGGATAGAGAGTGAGAATAAATGAATGTACCAGATCATCGAGAATTATGTGACCTAGGAAAAGTTACAGTATTAGGTGGTCCAGTCCGACGTGCTTCTTAACCAGACATTAATGAGGGGATAATATTGTGTTAAAGTATCACGTGGCGGTGCCTCCGGACCACTAAATAATCACTTGTAACCTTGGGCATGAATAACGTACGTTGGGATTCAAATAAAAATAATTGGAGATTCAATAAAGACATTTTTATGTTTGAATGCAAGCAAGAATAAGATACAGAATCACATAATCCATCAGTTAACTTGCCCAACTCACAAATTGTGGCGCGCACGGTGGATTCGACAATGGCGGTGGCGTAAAACTCACTGTTTAACTGCTGGCAGAAGGATCTTAAACTTAAATTGTTCATAATTGCCCATTTTATAAATCAAAATTCAATTTTTGATATACCTATTGATGTTCAATTAAGCTAATTTCTTGTGTGAATATACTATTTTGCAGGTTTTAGAGCATCCACATCAGAATCGTTACTCAACCGTAAAAACTATTGTAACGAGCAAAACTCAAAAAAACTCCCAAAAACCTACATGCATTTACCAGCCTCGTCCTCATTGGAATAATCAGAAGAATAGCCGGAGCTACAGTCCCTAGTTGAAACACATGAGGGACACGGGCTACTTATTATTTTATTGTTCTCGATCTGGAGCAAACAGTCGTATAGGTTGCATACTAGTCGTATGGTGGGATAGCTTGATGTACTCCCAGATCTTCTTGATGGTGTTAGTGTGAGAGGCTGAGGATCTGCCGGAGCGCGGGTGAGACCTTGAGAATGCTAGTGGGTCGGCTCGGTCGGTTTCGGGGCTTCGAAGACGATGACAGAGGCTTCTTCTTCGGAGGCGACCATGGTGGGTTGGGGATTGATCGGCAAAGAGGGCTTGGGGGTTGATCAACGGAGAGGAGCTTGATTGATAATAAAACCCAGTTAAACCATACCAATCGTATGCAAAGAGGCCGAGGATCTGTCGGAGCGTCGGTGAGACCTTGAGAATACTAGCGGGTCGGGTCGGTTCCGGGGCTTCGAAGACGATGATAGAGGCTTCTTCTTGGGAGGCGACCATGGTGGGTTGGGGGTTGATCGGCAAAGAGGGCTTGGGGGTTGATCAACGGAGAGGAGCTTGATAAAGTGAGTTTGGTTTGGTTTGCTGGTAAAGTGTTGAGTTCAATGAATACCAAGGGAATAGAGTAAAGTTCGACAGAGACAGAGACAGATAGAGACCGGGGGGGGGGGTGGTTGGTGTGGGAGAAACAGATGGATTTGGTTTTGCTTTTTTTTTTTTTAAAGAATAAACAAATAATATTTTTGATACAAAGAGTCTGATGCATGAGACATTTTTAAAGTGAGTAGCTAAAGTAATAAAAAGTGATTACATTTGAACTCCATTGCTTGAACTTAGAAGTGCTGATAAGGTCTTGTTTCGCCACTCCTATTATAGTTGTGGGGTGGAAATTACTCTATCAAACACATCATTTTGGGACATCCCAAAAAAGAATAAGGGCACAATAAAATGGGACGGAGGAAGTTGTTGGGATTAATCACCCTAATCAATCCCACCCGCAAATGGAAGCGTAATCGGAAAAATTAAATACGCAATAAACAAGGCACATCGAAAACAACCAATATACGTGGTTCCCCAAACTCGGGTACGTCCACGGGAGAGAGAGCAATTTCCACTATCACCAAAGGTTTACAAGGGTTTACAAAGAGATCAAAGATCTCACAAATACCCTATCCAACAACCTACAATCAAAGTGGAAAGATCTTACCAAATACTCTCCAACACGGCTGGAAATGAAAGTCCGAAACAAAAATCAAAACAGCCCCAAGTGTCGTCAACAAGCTGCCACCAATTTGCTTCAGTTGAGAGGACCAATGGCTGCCCAATAGCTTTCCCTTTTCCACCGAGAACACACTGATGCACTCCCTTTTTTTTATCTCCACCGAGATCACCAACACACAGTGCACCTCTCTGTTTCTTTTTCTTTTCTCTCACACACTCTTCGGCTACTACTTCCAGGAGACAATAAACCCTTTTAGCTTCTAAGAGAAGTCAAGTTACTCATGTGCCAAACATGTGCCAAAAGGGTGTGTAGAAACTTCCACAAAAATAACTAGCCCACAAAAATCTTTTTGGGCCAAACACTATTGGGTTATTTTCATAGGCAAAAACCCAACAATCACCCCCTTTTGCTCATGAAAAATGCACCCTCACTCGGAACCTCGCACCCCCTCACTTAGGCGCCTCGCACCCCCTCATCCGGGTGCCTTGCACTCCCTCACTCGGGTGCCTATCCGAAGACATCGGCAACCAAATTGGTTGCAAATGTGACCACTTTCCTTGAACTTGTTTTCCCTTTGTCAACCCTTTCAAAACTCATCACTTGAGACACTTCTTTTTCGGTGTTGCTCGCCACACATATCGACTCATTTGCTTGCGCCTTAACACGCCACACTTGCGTAACTCGACGCTTCTCTTTTCCACTAGCTTGGTGTCCAAAACTTGAATGCCTCCTCTCAACACAACCTTGAAGCTTGTACAAGTTTCCCACCATCTTGCCACGCAACACCACCTTCTCATTCTTGAAAACCACAAGAGCTCCATCCCTTGATGCAAAACTACAACCCTTTGCGTCCAACATTCCCAAGGAAATCAAATTTTTCCTTAAACCCGGAACATGTCGAACTCTAGTCAATGTCACAAGCCTTCCATCGGCCATACGAAAACGTACTGAACCCATGCCAACAACCTTGTTCACCGTGTTGTTTGCCATCCTAACGGTACTTTTCTCACAAGCCTCATATGAACAAAAATACTTCCGATTTGAACACATATGAAACGAACATCCGGAATCCATAACCCAACCAAAATGCTTCGTACCTTCGGAAGTCACCGCAAGCAAATCACCATCATTTTCAGTGGAGCTCTCAACCACCGCCGCTTCGGATTTTCCTTTCTCTTGCTCTATCTTGGCTTTGAGCTTTGGGCAAAATTTCATTATATGTCCTTCTTCATTACAAAAGTAGCACTTTCTTTTATCAACACCCCGCGACTCACCACCTCGCGAGAATGAGCGTCCCCTTGGCTTAGACCCATTTCGCCTTTCGGTCGTCCGCCCTCTAGCTTGACTACCGGAAGATGCAACCATGGCACGATCCTCCGATATCCTCTCGCTCTCCTTCCTCCGCATCGACTCATGGGATAGGAGTGTAGCGATAACCTCATCAAGTCCAAGAGTGTCTTTCCCAAATAACAATGTAGTTTGGAGATGCTCATACGATATCGGCAAAGAAACCAACAAAATGATCGCCTTATCTTCCTCCTCAATCTTTGCGCCAATGGCTTCCAACTCCGTTATTAGCCGATTGAACTCATCCAAGTGCTCATTAATATTTCCTCCCTCGGACATACTTAACGCATACAATTGCTTCTTTAACGACAACCTATTCGTCAAAGACTTGGACTTGTACCTACTCTCCAACTTTGCCCAAAGTTCCGCCGGATCCGTTTCATTGATAACTTCTCGGAGAGTGCTATTCCCGAGATACAATTGGATGGTACTATTAGCAAGCTCTCTCATCTCCTCCCATTTATCTTCCTTCATTTCTTCCGGCTTTTCAGATTTTGGCTTAAGTGCTTTCACCAAACCTTCTCTCACCAAAATATTTCTCACCCTTTGTTGCCAAAGAGTAAAATCATTGTGCCCATTGAAAAGCTCAACAGCGAATCCCGTGCTTTTTCCTGCCATAACTCGCGTATTAATTTTTCCCTTAGCCTTAGCTCTGATACCACTTTGTTGGGATTAATCACCCTAATCAATCCCACCCGCAAATGGAAGCGTAATCGGAAAAATTAAATACGCAATAAACAAGGCACATCGAAAACAACCAATATACGTGGTTCCCCAAACTCGGGTACGTCCACGGGAGAGAGAGCAATTTCCACTATCACCAAAGGTTTACAAGGGTTTACAAAGAGATCAAAGATCTCACAAATACCCTATCCAACAACCTACAATCAAAGTGGAAAGATCTTACCAAATACTCTCCAACACGGCTGGAAATGAAAGTCCGAAACAAAAATCAAAACAGCCCCAAGTGTCGTCAACAAGCTGCCACCAATTTGCTTCAGTTGAGAGGACCAATGGCTGCCCAATAGCTTTCCCTTTTCCACCGAGAACACACTGATGCACTCCCTTTTTTTTTATCTCCACCGAGATCACCAACACACAGTGCACCTCTCTGTTTCTTTTTCTTTTCTCTCACACACTCTTCGGCTACTACTTCCAGGAGACAATAAACCCTTTTAGCTTCTAAGAGAAGTCAAGTTACTCATGTGCCAAACATGTGCCAAAAGGGTGTGTAGAAACTTCCACAAAAATAACTAGCCCACAAAAATCTTTTTGGGCCAAACACTATTGGGTTATTTTCATAGGCAAAAACCCAACAGAAGTTATAAACAGATACAGAAACAATCAAGATCAACACTAACCCATATGTTGGAAATTAACCAACAGCTTTCTGATAAGCTGCACTGAGTCCTGCTCCTAGACCACAGAAGTACAGTTTTCTACAAGCACCCAGATTTGGGCCAATCACCACGGTTAGAATATAAATAAACTAGTTCATGTCTGTCTGAAGGCATGACTCGAACGCTCAACTAAAGTTCTGCCATATATGAGTTTTACTTTCATAACAAATAAAATCAATATGGATTGCGTCGACTACCATATATATATATATATCAATTAAAGTTCTACTTCCATAACAAATAAAATCAGTTCAAAATCATTCATTTTAGATAAATAAGTATTTGGAAAATTAATCATAGCCGTTGGTAACAAAAAATGAATGGTCTAGATTTATAGAAACTCTTAACACTTGCTAATCGTAGGATTTAGAAATGAAGGGTCTAAATTTGTAACTACATATATAAGATTCAAAAATTGATCTCCATTATTATTATATAAATGAAGGGTCTAGATTTGTAACTACTTTGCTGTGTCTATTTCCTTTTTGGGACGTCTCAAAAAATTGTCTATATCTCACAATCTGTAATGTTTTTTATGATTTCGAAAACTTTGTTTAAAAAAATAAATTGAGATCTATCAAACAAAATCTATATTGAATATATAAAATATTATAGATTGTGAGATATAAACAATTTTTTGGAACGTCCCATAAGGAAACAGACAAAACAAAGTGGGACGAACGATGTATATAGATAGATGGTCACAGACTGAAGTCATGTGCTAGAAACTTCAGGCATTATTCGTTTAGGATACTCAAAACTTTTGCGCTCGGTTCTCAATAAATTTTCTCTATGTATCACTCTCTATTCATTACACTTTAAAACTTACCTCAAAATCCAAACCAAACATACAGTAATGTTTGAAAGTAGAAAGGTTAGATTTTTCTAAAACAAGAAACAAAGACCGGTAAAAATTGTACTCCCTCCGTCTCTTTATAGTCCGGTATTCCATTTTGGGTTGTCCCTTAATAAGTGTCCATTTTGTAAAGTTAGTGGGTAAAAGTTGGTGAATTATCTATTTTATCTCTAAAAGTAGATTCCTTTTTGAAAAGTAAGTGAGTAAAAGTGTAATAATGATGGGCAAGTAGGGAAAGTGGAGGAAAAAATTGATGTGAAAGGTATAATGATGATATTTTTTTAATAAGTTAGAGTTACGAAGTAGGACAATTAAAAAGGGACAGAGGGAGTAGAAAACTTTTCAAAGGGAGTGAAAAAGGAGATGACGGCCATACCTATGGGGCGCGGCTATTCGCAGCCACGTATTTTCTCCCATAGCTCGTTAAAATTTCAATTAGACTCGACAGTTAGTTACCGAAATTAAGATACATTTTCAGCATCCAATTACCGAAATATGATATTTTTTTCAACAGCTACTTACCGAAAATGTATGTTTGGCAGTTGTCTACCGAAAATTGAATATATATTTTCGACATGTAGTTACCGAAATATAATTTTATTTTCAACAGCTATTTACTGAAATGTTATTTATGATTTTCAACAACTACTTACCGAAATATAGTGGGCTATGAGAGAAAATACGTGACTGCGAATAGCCGGCCCCTACCTATGTGAAACTACTCCTTGCACGAACTCTTATTAACGGGTCAAAATTGCGTTGTGAGTAGTGATTTTTGCACAAACTTTATAGTGTATCAATAAAAAAAAATAAAGCACAAAAATCCGTTTTCAATTCTAATAATAGAAACCATAATTTACTACTCACATGGCGATGCCAAAGACTTCCACAAGACTTCACTTTTGGGCCACAACACAAACGCTTCAAATGTGATGATTTCACTTTCCTTCGCCATGCAGAATAACAACACGAAACACAATCAATTTCTATCCATTCATTATAATAACAAATAATCAGAATTCGCTCAAATTATTCTCCGAAAAAGTTTTTCGGAGGAGTTTTTTTTAGATTTGAACTGCGAAAAACGCATCTAGACGGCCAAATTTAGTTACACAACCGTTTGAACAGGTTGTGCATGTAGCATTTCTGCTTTCCTCATGCCTTTTGATTGTGCGTCTTAAAGTAATCCAACAACCCATTCACATACTTGTCTTGTATATCTCTGTCAACAAACAGCCTTGCCTCTCTAACCTTATCCCTGTATATCTTTCCCCCTTCCTCAACCATCACCAATCTCACTGACTCAGCCACCGAGTCACTCGTGAACGACCCGTCCCGGTCATCTCTCGGCACCGCGTAGCCCATCTTTTTCTCCTCCAAAACCCTCGCAATCAATCCTGTATCTGCCAAGAAACTCAATAAAATCAGAGGCTTCTCGAACTGTATGGCCTCCACCACCGAGCTCCACCCCGAGTGAGTGAAGAACCCACCCACTGAGTCGTGACTCAGTATCTCGAGTTGAGGCGCCCAACTCGTGCACACGATTCCCCGTCCCTTGGTTCTCTCCTCAAACCCGTCTGGTAACTCGACCGCCTCGGTATCGGCCAGGCCTTGCTTCTTTCTCAGAGCCCAAAAGAACGGAAACCCAGTTTGCTCCAGCCCAAGAGCTATCTCAGTGAGTTCATCTTGACTCGGCTTTGCCTCGCTCCCGAACGCAACGTAGACCACCGACCCTTTCGGCTGCTTGTCAAGCCACTCTTTTATTGTTCTCCATTCCTTTGTGTCGTCGACGGAATCATGATCCGGAGGCATTGGAGGAAGCAGCCCCACTGGAATAACCGGTTTTTGATAAATCTCTTGAAGAAGTTTTAGCCACTCAGGCTCAAACTCGTAAGAGCTTCTGACTGCCACAACATCGCAGCCGTCGATAGCCGCTCCGAAACGATACGTTGCGGGAATATTCTCATCATCCCCTGTTATGTCATCGAATATTCGATTGATCTCGAATAATCGAAACGCGACAGTGGATTCAAAGGGGACCCACTTCGGCGGGACGGTGAAGTCCTCGGGTCTTGTGCGGCTGTTGCCTCTCATTCCCATCAAGACTTGCGCGGAACCCAAAAAGCATAAGGAGGCAGCGATGAAAATACTGAAATAGGCGCTTGAAATGCCGAGTCTGGCCGCGATAGGACCTAACCAGTAAGGGGCAAAATCGTAAATCACCCAATCGGGAGAAGTTTCTTGTAGAAGTTGAGCGATGGGCTGTTCGAGTTGATCGTAGGCCATTTTGAGGTACTTGACCTTGTCGTACGGCAAATCGATGGTGGCCTCGGCGTTTTCGGGGAGTTTTTCGACATGGGGCAATGGAATCTTTACGAGAGTGATGTGAGGAGATAGATTTGGTGGTAATTTCGGGAGACGATCGATGTTTTGGGGGGTTGAAACGAAGGTGACTCTGTGACCCTTTTGTGCTATGAGCTTGGAGAGTTCTAGGAATGGAATCATGTGGCCAAAAGCTAGCCATGGGAACATAACTATGTGTAGCTTGTCATTTTTGGTGATGGGTGGCTTGGATTCGGAGTCCATTGTTGGAAATGCAGTGGTAGTGTTAGATCTCTGCTGTATAAGTTGGAAGAGCAATCATAAGATGAGGGGGCATATGCTAAAGAAGATGGGATATTTGTGGTTGGAATTTTGTGTGGGAACAATAAGTTTTTCGGTGTCGAGTGGGTACCACGTTGCTCTACTTTTTGGGTGATTCAGATCGCCCATAGACCACAAATGTGTTTTAGATAGCCCAAATTTATTTCTTCTCTATCCCCTCACTCCACCACTCTCTCTGCTCTTCTTCTCTATCTAAAATCTGGACCGTCCAAAAGCATGTTTGGAGCGTCCAAATCGCCGACGGAGTACCACATGTGTGGTAACTTACCGCACCCAAAAATTTCTGGTGAAGAATCGTGTTTCTCGTGAAGAACCATAATTCTTTTCATGTGCCGGGCCCCAATGCCAGTTCATTTGAGGCATAGGCATGAGAAATTTTTCAGTGCGGGTGGGTTACGTTGGTACCACGTGATGTCCGTTTAGCATATTCGAGCCGTTTGATGCGATTTTAGACGACTCAGATTTGGAGAGAGAAATGCGAGAGCGAGAGAAAGAGGAGAGGTGAGAGGAGAGAAAATGTTTTAATCTGAGCTGTCCAAAAGTGCATTAGACGGCTCGGGAGTGCCGAGCGTGCCCCATGTGTGATATTCCCGCTCGGCAATGAAAAATTTCTCCATAGACACTGAAAAATAGAATAATGATTAGAATCTAAAATCTAAAACCCAAAAACGAACCGGGAAAAATGTCCAGCCATTCATTGTCCAGTCTTCCATACTCAATTCATTGTAGTATTTTCCATGTACTTTGTGAGAAGTTAAAAGGACATGAACCAATATTGTATTGGAATGCACACTGCCTGTCGACTTGTGGCTCCAGGCTCCTGTTGCCAAGCACACCGAAGTTGCCAACTTTGGTGTGGACAGCCAACTGCATCTCTGTTTAGAGTCCACTTCAGCCTCCGTGAGTCCGTAGCATTGAAGCCTTGGTCTGGGGTGGGATTAGAACAGGAGAAGGTTTTTGGCTATGAGCATCTTCAATCAAACTCCAAAACACAAAAATAAAAAAATGGATGTGACATATTAAGGAGAAATTTTATAATTTATTCTATTTTTTTGCATTTTATGAGAAAATTTTGGAGGGACTCATGGTACTTTTTAGGAATTTGGTCTCCAAAATGGGAGTAGAGTCTCTATTTTTAGAGACCCAAAAGTAAATTTGGAGACCAAATCTCTAAAACGTACTATGGGTCCCTCCAATATTTTCTTATAAAGTGAAAAAAGAGGAAGTAAATTACAAAATATCCCCTCAATATGTCACATCCATTCTTTATTTTTGTGTTTTAGAGGATGAGCTGGAGATGAGAGAGGCCACTGGGCTCTGTATTGATTCTCTCTCTCTCTCTCTCTCTCTCTCTCTCTCTCTCTCTCTCTCTCTCGTGAGAAATATGTGAGGTCTGTTCTCAAGCACTGCTATAGGTACATATGCATTGTACATATCATGTATATATGGATTTTGTGGGGCTCAACTGAGGTCCTACAAAAATGATCCGAACCGTCCATTATTTTTAAAATATTTTTTCATGGAGCTCCGTAAAAAATCAGCTCAATTCGATATCGGTAAAGATTTTTTCGGAATGCGTAGGGACAAAATTGAGTAGTTAATTAGTTTCGTCCTTGCAAATTCAGAAAAAATCCTTATCGATATCCGATGCAACCGATTTTTTACAAGGCTCCATAACAAAATATTTTAAAAATAGTGGGCGGTTCGAATCATTTTTGTGGGACTCGAAGTGAGTTCCACAAAACTCATATGTATATGATATGTACATTCTCATATGTACTCATGATTTTATTGAACGATAACCAAGGGCTAATTTAAAGCCAGACCATAAACAATAAAAGAATAAATTCTGTCCGGATGAGCCAGACAGAGGGGGGTTTTCGCTAGCACCCCCCACGGGCCCCCTTTGTGCATTTTTTTGGATAATCCAAATGATGCATTTTTTAGGGTCTGTAAAATAATGCATCTACACGAAAAATCAGTTTGTCTAGACATTGATAGGTATGTCAAAAGTTGAGTACTAGACGAAAAAATAGGCTGCCTGGATCTGTCAACTGTTTTTTAAGTTAAATTGCCCACAACCGTTCATTTTTTCGTCTAAAAACTCAACTTTTAACATACCTATCGATATCCCGACAAGCTAATTTTTTGCATGGATGCGTTATTTTGCAGGCTCTACAAAATGAACGGGTTGGATTACCCAAAAAACATGGCTAAGTTAAAGCCGAACCAACATTAAGCTAATGTATTCCCAAAAAAAAGTTTGGCTCCAATTTCCAAATAAACAATCAAAAGTGCCGACAGCTCCTGAAGAGGGAGACCAAGGTATTCCCTATTTTGCAAACTCGTAGTAATTACCAAGTAAGAAGTGAAACCAAGCGGGTCTCCCCCATCTTGAAGTGAATCCGATGGACCTTCTTTCTTTCGAGAGGACTGCTTTTCGTGATTGAGCTCAGCCTGTATTTTTTGTGAACGAATTTGAATGAGCCCAAAGTCGAACTAAGCTCGAGTTGTTCAAGTATATCTTTTTCTGTAGTTACGAAACATTTTTTGTTGATCAGTATGAGAGCAAAAGAATATGTAGTAGACCTCTCAACAACATAACAATATGTAATTAATTTAAGACTTTGCTGGTAGTTAATTTCTGCTGGATTTGGTAATCCAAATTCGATCGATCAAGAGAGATCGATAGAGAGAGAGAGATGATTTTGTGGGTTGGTTGGCGTGCACCAAAAGCATGAGCGGTTTAGTTGTTTCAAGTGATGATTTAATCATCTAATTCCATGGCATGCATAACTAACAATTGGGAATCAGGTACACACCCAAGTTGCCTCAGTGGTTCGGGCGGATGCCCAGATTTTGAGTGTAGTCCTTAAGGTCTGAGGTTTCAATTTTTCACCGGATGAGTACTCTAAAGTAAGTGGGGGGTCATGATTAGCGTGACCGCGTTAGTTTCCTCGAAGGTTTGGATAGCACAATAGGGACCATTTAGTTGCCTGATTGTAGAACTATTCCTTTGTTACAAAACATAAAAAAAAAAAAAAACAATTGGGAATCAGGGCCGGACTTGATTTTTAGAGGATATGATCAATAGGAGTTTTTACTGGTAAAATATGAAAATAGATAAATCAGATCACTAAATAAATACAAATATTCATTGGTAAGAAAGATTTCAACCAAATAAGTAAGCATTGCACGATTTTAAAAGCACACTTGTATATCACAATTCCCTCTCCCAAAGGAAAAAACAATAAAAACATAAGTATTAAAGATTTTATAAGCATCAATTAAATAACACACTACTTCTTGCAATTTTAGCATAAAAGTACTAATTATGACTATACAATCTACTTATTCACAATCTCATGTTTAATGGATTGGATGTGTAGTCCATATAACCTTCTTTTGACGTAGTTGAGCAAAAGTAAGACTTTATCAGTTTCAATTTTGAAAAGCTTGTGTAGTGGCTCCAAATAATGGGGCTCGGAACAATCACCGAGCCCTAGTGCACCGAGTGAGACCTAGAAGACCCGGCCCCAAGCCTCATGCAGCATAGGGCCCAGGGATCCCGCCAATTGCCCTTAGGAGCATCGCTCGGTAGGTGGAGTCCGCCCGAGTTATGTCAGTATCTAAGGGAGCAGAGCACTCCCGACTCGACTCCCCGAGGCCGCCTGAAGGAAGATGGTTACTCCAAGAAGGCCCCATGCAGTTACACCACAAGAGTAATCATTGGGGTCTAACCTGACCATGTGCTCCGTACCTGCCTTATCCCCTACGTCACTTATGACGTCGCTCGAGGTGGTTACCTGAGTGTACTCTCCAAGCGCAAGCTTGAAGGCCAAGCAATCCAATGTCTATAAATACGAAGGGACTCTAACCTAGAGAGATATACCATTCTACTATAACTCTAGACTTATACACCTCTCCCTACATCTAACTTGATCGTCAGAGGGTCACTGGGCTACCATAGCCCTAGTGACTTGCTGCAGGTTAGGCGGCGGGCGTGCAAAGCGGCGGAGGAAGGAACCGGAACCGACCCATGGTCAAAATCCCGATAAATCGAACCCCTACAGCTTGTATCCACATAAATTGTCAATTATGTCCAATTTGTTTTTGAAACTTTGTTGGGCCGGCATTGTAAAAGGTATTGCAAGAAAATAGAGAAATGACTTTTTTTTTCTTTTATTGCAATCAGTGGAAATTTCAATCACATCAAATGGGACGTAAGCCCGCAACCATCATTCAGGAAAATAACTGTCAATTGGTTGGAGAACTGCAGGTATAATGATTTGCTTTTAGAGGTGACTTCTTTGGTTCAAGTTTAGGATGACCCAGTTACGCAAGGAAAAAGAATGTAAGAAACATCAGACTCCTTCATGCATGCTTCATTTGGCTCGGAGGATATAGCTCAGTTCTTAAGGACTCTGTTCTTGCAATTGGGTTGTTTACTTATCCATGGTTTGCTTATATTGGTTCTTGGCGCGAAAGTCCTATTTCATTAACCAAGCTTTACATTTGATAAGAATTGAACAAAATGAAAACTTGATAGCTGAAACTCACATGCCTATTTCAATTAGAGAGTTTGTTATTAGAGATAGCCTTCAATTAAGGTAGGTACTAGATTAGTTTGGTATTTAAGATGGGTCTAGCTTTTGCTACTGTTTCGTCTAGTCTATATGCTAACATGTATCCCACTATGTACTCTGGCGTGATGCAAAACCCTTGTTCTTAGTGTTTTATGAATTTCTGTTTAACCGAAAAGATAAGAATTGACCCACTGCCCTCTTCTATAGAAGTGTTTTTGGGTTGCCAACCGAGTTAACTGAAATCGATTAATAAAGAAAGGCTGCTAATTTTGTCACTCATTTTTTTTGGTTAACGACACTCTCCTGTAAGTGTATTTTTGGGTGCAAAAATCCACTTGCAGGGGTGTGTCGTTAACAAAAAAAAAGGGAGTGGCAAAACTATTTCCTCAAAGAAATGGCTTTGGTGACAGAATCAAGTTAGAAAAACAAGAGAAGGGATTCCAAGTATCAAAAGGAAATAATGACATGAGTTCCAAAAACAAAAACAAAAATAAAGGAATTAACATAAGGAGATCATTGTGATCCTTTCATGTGATATTCTCAGGTGATTTTATTTTTAAAAAAAGATTCATCAAGGTTTAAATATTTGAGTAGTTTTGTCACACCCTCGAATTTCAACATAAATAAATAACCAATTCCAGGAAGATTCTTGCATAATATGAATAATACCCAAAATGAGATTTTCCCTCCTGCTTAATTACAATAAGGCCCACAAGTTTAAGATATTACAACTTCGGCACCACGGCCCAAATTAAGTTAAGTATATTACAATGTTTTGCCAAAAGATCAAATAACGAAAATTAGTTACAAAATCATCTTTAATCAAAAGTAAGCTATTTACAAAGATGGGTGAGTAACTAAGTCAAGTTAGCTTCCAAAAATATTCATTTCTGAATGCACCAAGTCACGCAACCTATCGCCCAGCGTTTGAACCTGAAAAGAAGGATTTTGTTGAGCTATACAAGCCCAGTAGGAAATTCTCTACAAAGTCTATATGTAATGAGATGAAGAGTGTGAATACAGTAAACCTAATTAGATGCCAAATCCGAACGAATGCACGTCAACATACTGTATGATTAACCATAACATTCTCATACACATACACACATACGCATTGACATACATTTCTTCCGACGAATCTCCACCCTTTACGAAATTGTGTTCCCACACCTTGCGACACAATATGATCCACCCCTCGCGTAATTGTGTTCCCACACCTTGCGACACAATATCCTCCATCCCTCGCGTAATTGTGTTCCCACACCTTGCGACACAATATACTCCACCCCTCGCGTAATTGTGTTTCCACACCTTGCGACACAATACACTGCACAATCACTTCACCTCTACGACCACCGTAACATCACAATACAACACCGATATCATAAACTCATCCACATAAGATCAAAAATTGCTAAACATGTCACATTTAACTCATGAATCATAACACTCAAGTCCACAATACTACATTCAAAGGAAATATACAACCCTCGAGCCATAAGTGTCACGTAAACACCTAAATCACACAATGTCACCGCAAAACATGTAGAGGAAGAGAGAAATTCCTACCAAAATGGGTTTTGAGCAAAACCCTAAGTCTACCGAGAACAATAAGCTCGAATCCTCCAAAGACAAGCTTCACCCAAGCTTGGACACAAGATCTAGAGCAAATAAAGCCCAAAAACGAGAATAACAAGTAAAAATCAACAAATAATCGAGGAGAGAGAGAGAAAGACGTGAATAGGTATCAAGGAGTGAGAACAAGAACACAAAACTCACCCTTGGTTCACCAAATGCAAGAATCTTGCGATTTTGAGGTTGGAAACCTTCGGATCTTGAAGATTTGAGGATGAAATCAAGGGTTTTGGGTGAGATTGGAGTTGGGTAGGTGAGAGGGAATGTTTTCAAGTGTGTTTCGTGGGTTTTGGGAGTGAGAAATGACATAGGGGGTA
The DNA here is from genome assembly GCA_014282245.1 of Rhododendron simsii. Lineage (NCBI taxonomy): Eukaryota > Viridiplantae > Streptophyta > Magnoliopsida > Ericales > Ericaceae > Rhododendron > Rhododendron simsii. The sequence goes on from CM024962.1 coordinate 28,732,703, forward strand.
TTTATAGAAGCCCAAAAAGCGTGCTGTAAATTGCAGAAAAAACGCAGCGGGTACCGGTACAGGCTTTTCCCCGTACCGGTACCGGAGCCTTCAAGAATATCGATTTTGAACACCTCTGGAAAGTGGGTACCGGTACGCGGAAAAGCCCGTACCGGTACCCGCTAGGCAGAAAAATGAAAAATGATCAACGGACTCCGAAACGAACCCAACTTGATACCAACACCTCCAAACAACATTATAACATCAAAACTTGCATTTTACTACTCTCCGAGAGTCCGACACGCAATCGGATACGAATATCCAAACACCCCCACGAACATATGCACGACTTTAATAATAAAACTATTCTCATGCACAACAAACGATTTTCGGAATTTGCATTAATTTTATGGGTCTTTACAAGTTTACTTTAAAATTTTCAGTGTAAACCCACGCAAATTAACATTCTGTTAATCGAATATTAGTAAGTGCTTGATTGAAACATATCTGTCTCAAGAAAAATAAATCATCAAAATTGAAAATGGACTCAAAGTTATAATTGTCCTTTTTTCTCAAAACAATTTTTTTGTTAAAATGACTGTTGACGATAGAATGACTTGATCTTTTACATGATGCAAACGTCAAGATTTTGAATGACTCGAATCATCAAAATAAAATCGTTGTGCGGCTCATTTCCCTTTAAAACTGTATGAGACAATCCTGATTCAAAACCAACTTAAACATATTGAGTTGGACTCCTCCAAACATTCATTTTGGGCAGCAAACATTGCATAGCACAAAACAAATCTAATAATAAACTCTTATAACATTGCATTGCAAATTGACGGTTACGGTCCAGATTTGAACTATCTCCCTTTGGACCAGTGAGTATGAATTCCAAAAATAAAACCATCAGAGATTATGACAATTACTTGACACTCTTGTGTAAACTCTTGTGATTTTGAAGGTAACAAACAAAGTTATCCAAGTATCGCTCCTGCAGGTCCATGTCTCCAAATATTGAACTCATCTCCCTTGCTTTTTCCCTATGAATCCTTCCTCTCTCCTCAACCATGACCAAACTCAATGATTCGGCCACCAAGTGCCTCGTCAATGACCCCTCCGGTTCATTTCTGGGTACCTCTACTCCTACATTCTTCTCCGCCAAAGCCCTAGCATTCAACCCTTGGTCCCACAACATGGGCAACATAATAAGCGGTAGACTTTGTTGGAGTCCCTCAATAACTGAATTCCAGCCGCAATGAGTCAAGAACCCTCCGACCGAGGCATGAGCTAGTATCCTGAACTGAGGCACCCAACTGGTCCACACCACCCCGCGACCTTTTGTTCGCTCTTCAAACCTGTCTGGCAACTCAACCGAGTCTCTGTGGGTCGAACCGAGACAGCTCCTAAGTGCCCAAAAGAATGGCAATCCGGATAGCTCCAACCCGAGAGCCAACTCAGTGAGTTCAGCCTGACTCGGGGTCGCCTCGGTACCCAGTGCCACGTAAACCACTGATGATTTCTTTTGCTTGTCTAGCCACCCTCTGATTTCTTGCCACGTGTCATCGTGCTCATCCATGCTATCTTGCGCAGAGCGTGGAAGCAGGCCCACGGGTAATATAGTCTTTTGGTGGATATCTCCCAAGACTTTCAACCAATCAGATTCGAGTTCTTCACAGGTCCGCAGGAGGAACACGTCGCAGCTGGTAACTACCAAACCCATTCGTAACTGCTCCGTTGCGTCCGGAGGGCATTCTTTGTAGCTTTCGGCCATTTTCATTAGCTCGTGGCGGCGTAAACAAACGGTGGACTCAAACGGGACCCACTCGGGAGAGACTGTGTAATCCTCCAGTGTTTTTCGAGGATCAGAGCCGTTCAACATATGCGAGCTCGGACCGAAGAAAACCAAGCTCCATGCATTGAATGTGCCTGTTTGGGGTAATAGTGGAAAAGATTATAAAATACAAATTAAAGTCAACAACCGTTCCACTAATTAAAATTAAAATTTTATTTTTTAGATAAATATTTATTTTTTAAAATTAAATGTGATATATTTTGAGAGAATAACATGTCTCGTAAAACGAAAAATAAGTACTTTTAAAAAAAAACCTTAGAAGAACGAGGCCTTAATTACGTGCACCATATCAATGTGGAGGCCTACAGGTGTCAACATAAAGTGTGTGATTGTAACATTGTTGTATAAGTATTTATACTTGTAACCAATAAGATGCACGTCTTTTTGTTTGATGCATTTTTTTTTTTGCTAAGCAAATTTGAGAAAGAAAAAAAAGATTAAATGGATCTCGGGCACACTGGCAAAACTTTGAATGCATTTTTCGTTCATTCAAAGTCATCCCCTTAACTTCAAAGTAAGAGCTGTTAATAAAATTCAAGGCAGGAATGGCATATGGGTTTGGTTCGTCTCCAGGGACTAAGGGTACTGGACCTTCAAGGGGCGGAACTATTGAGAGGTGGAGGTGATACGTGCCACTCTTGATTCATGAGAGAGATGATATATAGTTGTGTGTGGGATCCATCTCGATGTCCCAAATAAATTATCCAAATTGTTCATTTTATTCAAAATAACTTGTGCAAGTGACAAATCAAATCAAATTAAAAAAATCAACTCAATTGGATATCAGTAAAGACTCGATTTATTAACTCAATTTTTTTGGTCTTTAAATTTGTAGGGACGAATACTTGAATGAAACGACCAAGCTTTTCCAGATATCCAATTGAGTTTATTTTTTGTACGGAACCTTAAAAAGAATGCTTTAAACAAATGAATTGCTTGGATCATTTATGTGAGATCCTGAGATAGATTTCATATAGAATCTATACGCAAAGTACTTTCGGTAAAAGAAGTATGTAAGTTTATTGTTGTTCTATGTTGATAAATAATTAACCTCTGAATGCTTGGATGGTCTTAATATTGAAATTGGCTAACCTCACAACACACGTATTTTTCTACGGGTATTAAATATATTGATGTTTGTAGGTGCAACCTCCGATATCGGATTCTGGCTTCGCCCCTGCTTCTATTTGAGGGATTCGTAAGCTCTTTTTGGATTCATTTCGATGAGCACAACTATTTATTTTCTATAGCTTAAAGAGAACATCAAAAATTTTATAAACAATTTTGTTCTTCAAAATAGACACTACAAGAAAATCGTTCGATAGCAAAAGAAAAAACAAGCCAAACACGATAATCATATTCATATACAGGATAAAAATAAGTGAAAGTATTCTTTTGTTGTTTTAGACAATTTTACGAAAATTTTGCGACCACTTATAACAAACGAAAACGTTTTTATCAAATTTGTTTCGTTAACTCGAAACTTCTAAAAAAATAAACAGAAAATTAAATTAAATTTCCAACATTACCAAAATAGGCACATGGAATCCCCATCTTCGCCGCGATCGGAGGTAGCCAGTGTTGGACGATATCGTAAATCACCCAGTCCGGCGAAGCAGTTTCCAGAAACCGGGAGACCGCCGGCTCGAGGCCGTCGTAGGCCTTCTTGAGGTAAGTGTGCAAGGTGAACGGTATGTCCACGGTGGCCTCGGCGTCTTCCGGCAAGCGATCATGATCAATCTTCGGTAATGGAAACGACACGAGGTTAATGAGAGGGGATAGGTGTGGGGGAAGCCTGGGGAGGCGTTTGATGTTTCTTGGGGTGCAAATGAAAGAGACTTTGTGACCCTTTTGGGCAATGGATTTGGCAAGCTCTAGAAATGGTATTATGTGACCAAAAGCTAGCCATGGGGCAATAACTACGTGAAGCTTATTTGATTGATCAGCCATGGATTTTGTGTTGGTGGTGGAGATGACAGTGGTTTTAAACTACACAATGTTAGCTAAGTCCTACTCGTGTTCAATTGAGGCAGAATCGTCTATGCCGAAAATCTATGTGCCTCCGTGCGAAAATCATACAGCTGATCAATGGCCGAAAAATCACTTGACACAGATACATAAGAATTTTTGGTACAGAGGAGATCGGACCCGTTTGAATGGTAGAGCCATTTTCAGTTGAGATGTGAAACAATATAAACAAATCTTTTCACTGATGTGATGACAATTGATTACTAATAAAAAAGATTTGGCTGTTAAAAAAAAAAATCAAATCTTTTTGTTGATATGACAAGTATGTTGTTTTGTTATTTTTTATTTGAAACGAGACCAAAGGAAAGCAGGGTTTTGCAGTTTAAAAATGGAAACTTGAAGATGAGACCAATTATGACTCGATGGAACAAATCAAAACAAGAATTTACAATTTGTTTTGTGTTTGACTTTTTAGCATTTTTAAGTAAATGCTATGTTTGGATTGAGTTTTAAAAAATAGTAGAAATAATAAATGGAGAGAGATAGAGAGAGAAATATTGAAAGTACAAGAAATTTAGGGAAAATTTTTTGAAAAATTCTTTTTGAGTTCTAAAAGAGAACACATCAGAAATTTGAGATCCCTCAACTATTATTTTACTACTACTAGGTATGGGCCAGCTGGTTCGTTTGAATGAATGAGTGAAGTTTTGTGGGCTTAATTTAATGGATATGACAAAATATTTGGATATTATTATTCGTGAGAAGAACGAAGGATGGAGAATGAGAACAAATGATTGTACCACATCGAGAATTATGTGACCTAGGAAAAGTTACAGTATTTGGTGGTCCAGGACACCACATGGTGGTGTCCGACATGCTTCTTAACCATACATTAATGTGTGGACAATACTATGTTAAAATATCACATGGCGATGCTCGTTTACCAGCCTCGTTGAAATAACCAGAAGAATAGCCGGAGCTACAGTCCCTCGTTGAAACACATGAGGGACGGTTCACAGGCTACTTATTATTTTATTGTTCTCGATCTGGAGCAAACAGTCGTATAGGTTGCGTACTAGTCGTATGGTGGGACAGCTTGATGTACTCCTAGATCTTCTTGACGGCGTTGGTGCGAGAGGCCGAGTAACTGTTGAAGAGCCGATGAGACCTTGAGAATACCAGTGGGTCGGGTCGGTTTCGGGGCTTCGAAGACGATGACAGAGGCTTCTTCTTGGGAGGTGACCACGGTGGGTTGGGGGTTGATTGGTAAAGAGGGCTTGGGGGTTGATCAATAGAGAGGAGCTTGATGAAGTGGGTGGTTTGCTAGTAAAGTGTTAAGTTCAATGAATACCAGGGGAATAGAGTAAAGTGAGAGAGAGAGAGAGAGAGAGAGAGAGAGAGAGAGAGAGAGAGAGAGAGAGAGAGAGAGAGAGAGAGAGAGAGAGAGAGAGAGAGAGAGAGAGAGAGAGAGAGAGAGAGAGAGAGAGAGAGAGTTGGTTTTGCCATTTTTTTAAAAAAAAGAATAAACAAACAATATTTTTAATGGGATATTTTTAATATAAAGAGTCTGATGTAGGAGACATTTTTAAAGTGAATAGTTAAAGTAATAAAGTGACTTTTTAAAGTATAATTTAGTCCAAAATATAGAAATCTTGATGCAGATGCTGTTATAAGACGAACGGTTAAGATACTACAATAAACGAGTGGTGGGGCTCACATTAATGGTGATACTAGAAAACTGACGGTTTCCATTTGCGGGAAGATCAGTGTGATATACTAGCTACTAGAATTTAAACTCCAGAAAGTCTAAGCATCCCGATCGAAATCCCGACGCCGTGCCGGGCCCATTCCGGCCACCGGAAGGCTGATCGGAGCCGACCAAAAATTCAAAAACAAAAAAACCGAGTGGGTCCTCACAGGTATCAATGATATTCGATGTGTGTAGGTGGCCGATCCAAATATCACGTGGCGGTGCCTTAGGACCACTGAATAATTACTTGTAACCTAGGGCATGAATAACGTACATTGGGATTCAAATAAAAATAATTGGAGATTCAATAAAGACATTTTTATGTTTGAATGCATGCAAGAATAAGTTACAGAATCACATAATCCATCAGTTAACTTGCCCAACTCACAAATTGTGGCGCGCACGGTGGAGCCCATAGTTGCGGTGGCGTAAAACTCACAGTTTAACTGCTAGCGGAAGGATCTTAAACAGTGGCGGTGGCGTAAAACTCACAGTTTAACTGCTAGCGGAAGGATCTTAAACTTAAACTGTTCATAGTGGTCCATTTTAGAAACCAAAATTCAATTACTTCCTTCTAGCCCACTGCATACTAAAAATTAGAGTTTATTCCTTTCGTCCCATTTTGTTTGTCTATTTTTGTTTGTCTCTTTTGTGTCTATTGCGTATATATATTTCAATATGAATCTTTAAAAATAAATAAAAGTATAGAATATGGATGTTATTTGATAGATTCCAATTTGTTCTATAATATACAAAGTTGGCTAAATCATAAAAAATATTATAGATTAAAAGATATACGTATGCAATAGACAAAAAGAATAATGAACAAACAAAATGAAACGGTGAAAGTATTAGCTTGCGTTCTGCTCGGCCAATCCCTGTATTAGTTTAATCAAGCTCAGGAGTCAGATGCACCAATCCGCTCACAAGTCAAATTATGACTGATCATCAATAACAAAGAAGACAATTTTGCCAACAATACTAGAAATGCTTTATATATTTCAAGATTGATTACATTAATTCTAGTATTCCATGATCTTGTAACAAAATGCCAGTGCACACATCCAGAATTTGAATGCAATAGAACAAAATACAACCATAATCTATATCGATTGATTTCCTGACCAGACAAATTTATTTAATTTGTATAATAAAAATGCTACGCGCACAACGATTGTGTTGGTTATACATCTAATTCTGACCGTCCAAATGTGCTAGGAGGGTCTAGATCTGTTTATGAGTCTTGAAGTAATCCAAGAAGTTATTCATGTATTTGTCTTGTGTATCTCTGTCGACAAACAAATCTCTCACTTCTTCTACATTCTCCCTGTATACCTTCCCCTCATCCCCAGCCATCATCAATCTCAACGACTCGGCCACCGATTCTCTCGTGAACGACCCGTCTCGGTCATCTCTCGGTACGGAATACGCCAACTTCTTCTCCTCCAAAAGCCTGGCATTCAATCCTTGCTCCGCTAAAAAGGTCAACAGAATGAGAGCCTTCTCGAACCGAATCGCCTCGACTACCGAGCTCCACCCCGAGTGAGTCAAGAACCCTCCGACCGAATCGTGACTCAGTATCTTGAGCTGAGGCGCCCAGCTCGTCCACACCTTCCCGCGTCCTTTTACTCTCTCCTCGAACCCATTTGGTAGCTCAACCATCTCTATATCAGCCAAACCACGTTGCTTCCTCAGAGCCCAGAAGAAGGGTAACCCTAATTGTTCTAACCCGTGAGCTATCTCGGTGAGTTCGGCTTGACTTGGTTTAGCCTCACTCCCAAACGCAACATATACCACCGAGCGCTTAGGCTGCTTGTCAAGCCACTCTTTTATTGACTTCCACTCCTTGTTGTCGTTGTCGTCCGAATCATGATTTGTTGACATTGGAGGAAGATAGCCCACTGGAATGATAGGTTTCTGATATATCTCTTCAAGAAGATGTAACCATTCGGGTTCAAACTCGTACGAGCTTCTCACCAAAACGGCGTCACATCCATCAATGGCCCCTCCCATACGGTACATTGCTGTAAGATTCCCATCATTCCCGATTATGTCATCGAAGACTTGCTTAATTTCGAATAAGCGAAAAGCGACAGTCGATTCGAAGGGGACCCACTTGGGCGGAACAGTGAAGTCCTCCGGTTTGGTACGATTATCCCCACCCGACAAAACTGAAGGAGGACCACAAAAGCACAGCGAAGCAGCGATGAAAATACTGAAAAAGGCGCATGAAACGCCTAGTTTCGCTGCGATAGGGCCTAACCAGTAAGGAGCGAAATCGTAAACCACCCAATCGGGACAAGTGTCTTGAATAAGTTGAGTGATGGGTCGCTGGAGTTCGTCGTAGGCCTTTTTCAGATACTTGACCTTATCGTAAGGTAAGTCGATCGTGGCCTCAGCATCTTCCGGGAGTTTATCAACTCGGGGTAAAGGAATCTTCACTAGAGTGATGAGAGGGGATAAATTCGGTGGCAGTTTCGGGAGACGATCGATGTTCTTAGGAGTGGAAACAAAGGTGACTTTCTGACCCTTTTGGGCAATGAGTTTGGAGAGCTCTAGGAATGGAATCATGTGACCAAAGGCTAGCCATGGGAACATAACTATGTGTAGCTTGCGATCATCTCTGGTCATGGGTGGATTAGATTGGGACTCCATGGCTTCAACTTGGAATGGCTAATAAGGTCTTGTTTGGCCACTCCTACTCCTATATGGGACGTTAATTACCAAGCAGGGTAGCTGAATATTGCTTGACGATTTCCTAGTCCTAAAATAATGGGTTGCCCCAAGCGTAGGGCGGAGACCGACGTAGCACAATATTCGGTAAGTCCGGAGTCGAATCCACAGAGACGGTGATGTGTGCTGACTAAAACTCGGGTTGTTATAATTTAAACTGGCTCTTAGGTAGCCACCCCTTATTGATTGATTGAGAGATTAACTAAAACCTAGAAATTAATTGTACTTATCAAATAATTAAAAGGAGGTACGGTTGTAGGGTTCTTAGCACTCATAACTAGTTGGAATTTACCTGCTCCATTTGATGTTCTTAAAACGTTCAATTTTAGATTGAAAAAGATACCCCGCAAGATGCGAGACCCTATGGTCACCGTATATCCATGCGCAGCGGAGAATGAGTTTTGGACCCCCATTCCTCTGTTCACATGGGCTCCGACAATACCCGGATTCGTCCGCGGGAAGTATTTTACCAATCTAAAATTATCTTTTCCATTGTTTGAAATTAGGAACAGTGTCTGAACTGATCACAGCGTGCTGATCACCCCGCAGTCCTACCGATACGACTACTCACTCATTAATAAACGAGAAGCAAAAGAAACCCTAACTTGCATCATGCTTGGAATGAAAATTAAACAAAAGATTAAAACTAAAATAAGATCCACGAGCAACTTTAATTAAGAACAAAATATAATATGAATTACTGAAAGATGAGTAATTGAACACAACTCCAAAAACTTGAAGGGAAAAATAACTCTGAATGAAAGAACAGAAATCTGAAGCTGCCAAGTAAAAACGGGACTTTTAATCATGCAAGTATAAACTCCATTGAAATAATAGTAAAAGATTAAACCCCGAAGCCGCTGTCTTTTCCTCTGCTTTTGCGTTTCTCTTGGTTCCAGCCGTGACGGCAGTCCCCGTTCTTTTCTGCCTCCGAAAAAACGAGCCTTTAAAACAAAACTCTTGCTGCCTTTTATAATAGTAGAACCGAGAGCTCCATATGGGAATTTGGTAGCACCAAATCTTTTTCCTTTCCATTGTAAAATCAGTGGGCCCTCTTCTATTGCAAATGCCGAAAACAAATCTTTGTCACAATTATGGGTCGGTCCACATGTTGTCAAATTACAATTCCCATTCTTTACTGATTAGCCATGAATTTGAACTATATTGTCATTCTTCGCGTTTTAGCTTCAAATATTATTCAACAGTTCCGTGGGTCCTGAAATAAGGGAAACGGATATCAAACTCCAAATTACAGAATAAATGGACATAACACGAGTAAATTAGGGTACGTAAATAGGTACATTTACGCAGCTATCAAATATATACAAATCGCATGGTCATAGGTGTGCTAGAAACTTCAAGTGCATGTATTTGACTATTGTGGCAGAAATATTTGAAAGTAGAAAGGTTAGATTGTTCTAAAAGAGGGAAGAATTAAAGATTGGTAGTAGAAAATAGAAATCGTAGACTAGTATTTTGCAAAGGGAGGGAAAAAGGAGAGGTGATCGCCACCCTATAGTCCTAAATGTGGAATTGGTCTTCAATACATAATTATATTCATCTAGTACTGACAAACATGAACTTGTCTTGATCATGAGAGTAAGATCCCGTTTCAGTAACTAAAATAAAAGTACTTAATTATTTTTTGAATTAAATGTGATGTATTATAAGAGAATGACATGTCTCGTAAAGCAAAAAATAAATAATTAAAAAATAAAAACCTTAGGTGAACGGGGCCTAAAAATTACATAAAATTAATCTTTTAATTAATTTCACCAGAAGTGGATTTATTCAAATTTTGTAAGAGCCGAAAGATGAGGACGGGGAGTCATGAGAATTGGGAGGGAGATTAGAACGAGTGTTTTCAACTTGTTTTTGATTTTTGGAAAAAAAATTAGGAGGAAAAAAATAGGAAAATATAAGAGATCACGAAAAATTATTCCTTGCTCTTGAAGCATTACTCCGTGGGAGCTATGAGCATACATATCTATGGTGCCCACACTAACAACCGTGTAGAACCCAAACAAATGGCGTTGACTATTCAGCCCCCATGGAGAAATGTTTCAAGAACCCTGAATAATCTCTTTCACGTTTGAAAGAGAAATAAAACTTTTAATTTGAATTGAGGATTATGAGGTTGAGAGTGTTAAGAACTTATAGTTTTGGTCCCTAAAAGCCTTGCCAATCCTATAGGGCACTCCCCTGTGGTGCATCTTGCAAAACAGATTCAGACCGTTCATTTCGGCAATTAATGATTTAGAATGTTTGTTATCTTTTATCGGTAATAATTAATTTTGGCCGGTAAAAGATAACAAACATATCTGAACCAATGATTGCTGAGATGAACAACTCAAATTTGCCTTACAAGGTGCAGCACAGGATTTCCAATTCCGCCAATTTGACCCGTTTGGGCTATGATTTTGGAGAGCTCTAGGAATGGAATCATGTGACCAAAGGCTAGCCATGGGAACAAGACTATATGTGTAGCTTATCATCTTTAATTGGTTCGTGGTGGATTACATTTGGACTCCATTGCTTGAACTTCGAAGTGCTGATAAGGTCTTGTTTGGCCACTCCTATTACAGTTGTGGGGTGGAAATTAAGTTATAAACAGACGCAGACACAGACACAATCAAGATCAACAGTACCTCATATGTAGGAAATTAACCGACAGCTTTGTGATAAGCTGCACTAAGTCCTGCTCCTAGACCACAGAATTAAAATTTTCTAGAAGCACACAGATTTGGGCCAATCACCACAGCTAAAATAGAAATGAACTAGTTCATGCCTGTGTCTAAATGCACAGATCGAATGCTCAATTAAAGTTCTGCCATGTATGAGTTTTACTTGCATAGCAAATAAAATCAATATGGATTGTGTCGACTACCATATATATATTTCAATTAAGTTTTACTTCCCATAACAAAAAAAATCAGTCCAAAATCATTCATTTTAGATAAGTAAGTATTTGGGAAATTAATCCTAGCAGTTATTAACAAAACATGGATAGTCTAGATTTATAGAAACTCTTAACACTTGCTAACAGTAGGATTTAGAAATGAAGAGTCTAGATTTATAACTACACACACACACACACATATATATATAAGATTCAAAAACTGAACTTCAATATTATATAAAGGATTAAATACCTAGACACCCCTCGAACTATACATGTTTGTCTCGCTCACCCCTTCATAGAATTTTGCCTACGGCTAGACCCCCCTCATTAAAGTTTCCATTTGGAGGACCTAACTCCGTTGGATGGAAAGAATGAAAAGACCATCTTGCCCACACACACACACACCCACCCACAACAGTCATTCCTCACTTCTCTCTCTGTGCGTCAATTGAAATCCCCACCACCGTTAACGCCATCCACCTACACCTCTTCTCCGCCTCTTCCCGACCATCTCTCTCTCTTTCTGTCATTTCCAAACCCCAAACCAAGATCACGAAATAGAGAGAATCCAACCCAAGTTCCAACCATGGCGAATCCCAATTCTTCAACTCCTTTCTTCGACTTCCCAGAAGACATTCAGCTCTGCATCTTCTCCTTCCTCACCCCCTCCGAGATCTCCGCCTTCACTTTCACCTCCAAGCCCACCCTTTCCCTCTGCCGCCACCTCTCCCCCAAGCTCTGGTTCTCCCTTTGCCACCGCCGCAGGTCCTCCAAAACCTTCATCCACAAATGGTCCCAGCGCAACAAAATCCGCTTCAAACCCTGGACACCTACAACCAGCTCAACGGCTTCTAGCGCCGCCCTCCCTCGCGTTCTTCAAGTGGGGCCCCTCGTTCGTCGCTGGTTTCAGGGTTTCGTATCACGTAATTAAATCTCCATTTATTTGGTTAGGTATTAGGGCTAATGGTGAGCCAGTGAGTTTTGTCGATCCAGAGTGTAAGTTGGAATTGTGTCATGATTTGGAGGTGATGAGTTGGAGGGAGAGGGAGTGGAGGATGGTGAGGGTGGAGCTGTCGGCGAGGAGGTTGGAAGGGTGGAGGTCGGCGGTGGAGGAGGTTGGAAGGGTGGGGCAAATATTAGGGGCAATGTAGGAACATTTTATTATTTTTGTAATAATTAATTTTGTCCAAAATTTTAACATTTATAGACGGAACCCTAATAGAAGGGGTGTACAGGACAAAAAAACTTTGCTCAGGGGGCTGGCCGTAGGCAAAATTCTATGAGGGGGTGAGCGAGACAAACAGGAATAGTTCGAGGGGTGTCTAGGTATTTAACCCTTATATAAATGAAGGGTCTAGATTTGTAACAACATATATAAGATTTAAAAATTGAGCTTTATTATTATATAGATATAGATAGATAGTCACAGACTGGAGTCATGTGCTAGAAACTTCAGGCATTATTCGTTTAAAAACCGATGTGCTCGGGGCTTAATAAATTTTCTTTATCTATCATTCTCTACTTATTACACTTTAAAACTTCTCTCAAAACTTAAATCGAATAGGATCGGCAATAATGTTTGAAAGTAGAAAGGTTAGATTTTTCTAAAACAAGAAACAAAGACCGGTAAAAATTGTACAAAACTTTTCAAAGGGAGTGAAGAAGGAGGCCGGTGACCGCCATAGGAGCGAAACTATGTGAAACTATTTTGCACGAACTCTTATTAACGGGTCAAAATTGCGTTGTGAGTTGTGATTTTTGCACAAACTTTCGAGTGTATCAATAAAAAAAAATAAAGCACAAAAATCTGTTTTCAATTCTAATAATAGAAACCATAATTTACTACTCACATGGCAATGCCAAAGACTTCCACAAGACTTGACTTTTGGGCCACAACACAAACGCTTCAAATGTGATGATTTCACTTGCCTTCACGATGCAGAAGTACAACACGAAACACTCTATACATCCATTATTGTAATAAATGGTCAAGATTCGCTTAAACTTTTTCTGAAAAAGTTTCTTTTAGATCTGGACCATCGAAAACACATTTAAACAGCTAAATTTAGTTACACAACTGTTTAGGTAGGTTATGCACATAGCATTTCTGCTTTCCTCATGCCTTGTGATTGTGCGTCTTAAAGTAATCCAACAACCCATTCACATACTTGTCTTGTATATCTCTGTCCACAAACAGCCTTGCCTCTCTAAGCTTATCCCTGTATATCTTCCCCCCTTCCTCAACCATCACCAATCTCACTGACTCAGCCACCGAGTCACTCGTGAACGACCCGTCCTGGTCATCTCTCGGCACCAGGTATCCCATCTTTTTCTCCTCCAAAACCCTCGCAATCAATCCTGTATCTGCCAAGAAACTCAATAAAATCAGAGGCTTCTCGAACTGTATCGCCTCCACCACCGAGCTCCAACCCGAATGAGTGAAGAATCCACCTACTGAGCCGTGACTCAGTATCTCGAGTTGAGGCGCCCAGCTCGTGCACACGATTCCCCGTCCCTTGGTCCTCTCCTCAAACCCGTCCGGAAGTTCGACCACCTCGGTATCGGCCAGGCCTTGCTTCTTTCTCAGAGCCCAAAAGAACGGAAACCCAGTAAGCTCTAGCCCAAGAGCTATCTCAGTGAGTTCATCTTGACTTGGCTTTGCTTCGCTCCCAAACGCAACGTAGACCACCGACCTTTCCGGCTGCTTGTCAAGCCACTCTTTTATTGTTCTCCATTCCTTTGTGTCGTCGACGGAATCATGATCCGGAGGCATTGGAGGAAGCAGCCCCACTGGAATAACCGGTTTTTGATAAATCTCTTGAAGAAGTTGTAGCCACTCAGGCTCAAACTCGTAAGAGCTTCTGACTGCCACCACATCGCAGCCGTCGATAGCCGCTCCGAAACGATACGTTGCGGGAATATTCTCATCATCCCCTGTTATGTCATCGAATATTCGATTGATCTCGAATAATCGAAACGCGACAGTGGATTCAAAGGGGACCCACTTCGGCGGGACGGTGAAGTCCTCGGGTTTCGTGCGGCTGTCGCCTCTCATTCCCATCAAGACTTGCGCGGAACCCATAAAGCAAAAGGAGGCAGCGATGAAAATACTGAAATAGGCGCTTGAAACGCCGAGTCTGGCCGCGATAGGACCTAACCAATAAGGGGCAAAGTCGTAAATCACCCAATCAGGAGAAGCGTCGCGTAGAAGTTGAGTGATGGGCTGTTCGAGTTGATCGTAGGCCATTTTGAGGTACTTGACCTTGTCGTATGGCAAATCGACGGTGGCCTCGGCGTTTTCGGGGAGTTTTTCGACATGGGGCAATGGAATCTTTATGAGAGTGATGTGGGGGGATAGATTTGGTGGTAATTTCGGGAGACGATCGATGTTTTTGGGGGTTGAAACGAAGGTGACTCTGTGACCCTTTTGTGCTATGAGCTTGGAGAGTTCTAGGAATGGAATCATGTGGCCAAAGGCTAGCCATGGGAACATAACTATGTGTAGCTTGTCATTTTTGGTCATAGGTGGCTTAGATTCGGAGTCCATTTTTGGGAATGCAGTGGTGTTAGATCTCTGCTGTATAAGTTGGAAGAGCAATCATAAGATGAGGGGGCATATGCTAAAGAAGATGGGATATTTGTGGTTGCAATTTTGTGTTGGAACGAGAAGTTTTTGGGTGTCGAGTGGGTATCACGTTTCTGTACTTTTTGGGTGATTCAGACCGCCCATAGACAACAAACGTGTTTTAGATAGTCCAGATTTATTTCTTCTCTATCCCTTCACTCCACCACTCTCTCTCCTCTTCTTCTCTATCTAAAATTTGGACCGTCCGAAAGCACGTTTGGAGCGTCTGAATCGCCGACGGAGTACCACGTGTGTAGTACTTACCACACCCAAAAATTTCTGGTGAAGAATCGTGTTTCTCGTGAAGAACCATATATAATTCTTTTCATGTGCCGGGCCCCAATGCCAGTTCATTTGAGGCATAGGCATGAGAAATTTTTCACTGCCGGGTGGGTTACTTGGGTACTACGTGGTGCCCGCTTAGCACATTCGAGTCGTTTGATGCAATTTTGGATGACTCAGATTTGGAGAGAGAAATGAGAGAAAAAGAGGAGAGAAAATGTTTTAATCTGAGCTGTCCAAAAGTGCATTAGACGGCGCGGGAGTGCCGAGCGGGCACCATGTGAGATATACCTGCTCGGCACTGAAAAATTTCTCCATAGACACTGAGAAATAGAATACTGATTAGAATCCAAAATCTAAACAATAATTCTAACACCACACCCATTCACACACCCATTTACACACCCACACTCACAATAATGGTGGGGCCCACACACACTGGATGTGTAGTGTGTGCGGGCTCCACCCTTAATGTGTATGGGTGTGTGAATGGGTATGGTAGTAGAAGGACTCAAATCTAAAACCCAAAAACGAACGGGGGGGAAAATGTCCAACCTTTCATTGTCCAGTCTTCCATACTCAATTCATTGTAGTATTTTCCACGTACTTTGTGAGAAGTTAAAAGGACATGAACCAATATTGTATTGGAATGCACACTGCACTGCCTGTCGAGTTGTGGCTCCATCCTCCTGTTGCCAAGCACACCAAAGTTGCCAAATTTGGTGTGGACAGCCAACTGCATCTCTGTTTAGAGTCCACTTCAGCCTCCGTGAGTCCGTAGCATTGAAGCCTTTGTCTAGGGTGGGATTAGAACAGGAGAAGGTTTTTGGCTATGAGCATCTTCAAACAAACTCCAAAACACAAAAATAAAAAAATGGATGTGACATGTTAAGGGGAAATTTTATAATTTATTCTATTTTTTTTGTATTTTATGAGAGAATTTTGGAGGGACTCATGGTACTTTTTAGAAATTTGGTCTCCAAAATGGGAGTAGGGTCTCTATTTTTAAAGACCCAAAAGTAAATTTGGAGACCAAATCTCTAAGAATTACCATGAGTCCCTCCAATATTTTCTCATAAAGTGAAAAAAGACGAAGTAAATTACAAAATATTCCCTTAATATGTTATATCCATTCTTTATTTTTGTGTTTTAGATGATGGGCTGGAGATAAGAGAGGCCACTGGGCTCTGTATTGACACACTCTCTCTCTCTCTCTCTCTGGTGAGAAATCTGTGAGGTCTGTTCTGGAGCACTGCCGTAGGTACATAAGCATTGTACGTATCATGCATATATAGATTTGTGGGGCTCAACTGAGATCCTACAAAAATGATCCGAACCGTCTTATTTTTAAAATATTTTTTCATGGAGTCCCGTAAAAAATCAGCTCAATTCGATATCGGTAAAGATTTTTCTTGAATGCGTAGGGACAAAATTGAGTAGTTAAGTAGTTTCGTAAGTTCAGAAAAAATCCTTATTGATATCGGATGCGACTGAGTTTTTACAAGGCTCCATAACAAAATATTTTAAAAATAATGAGCGGTTCGAATCATTTTTTGGGACTCGAAGTGAGCTCCACAAAACTCATATGTATATAATATGTACATATTTTATATGTACTCATGTTTTTATTGAACGATAACCAAGGGCTAATTTAAAGCCGGACCATAAACAATAATAGAATAAATTCTGTTTGGATGAGCCAGATAGAGGGGGTTTTCCACCAGCACCCTCCATGGGCCCCCTTTGTGCATTTTTTTGATAATCCAAACCATGCATTTTTTAGGATCCGTAAAATAATGCATCTACACAAAAAATCAATTTGTCTAGACAATGATAGGTATGTCAAAAGTTGAGTTCTAAACGAAAAAATAGACTACCTGGATCTGTCAAGTGTTTTTTAAGTGAAATTGTCCACAACCATTCATTTTTTCGTCTAAAAACTCAATTTTTGACATATCTATCGATATCCGGACAAGCTAATTAATTTTTTGCATGGATGCGTTATTTTGCAGGCTCTACAAGTTCGGGTTGGATTACCCAAAAAACATGGCTAAGCTAAAGCCGAACCAACATTAACCTAATGTATTCCAAAAAAAAGTTTGACTCCAATTTCCAAATAAACAATCAAAAGTGCCGATAGCTCCTGAAGAGGGAGACTAAGGTATTCCCTATTTTGCAAACTCGTAATTACCAAGTAAGAAGTGAAACCAAGCGGGTCTCCCCCATCTTGAAGTGAATTCGATGGACCTTCTTTCTTTCGAGAGGACTGCTTTTCGTGATTGAGCTCAGCCTGTACTTTTTGTGAACAAATTTGAATAAGCCCAAAGTCGAACTAAGCTCGAGTTGTTCAAGTGTATCTTTTTCCGTAGTAATGAAGCATTGTTTGTTGATCAGTATGAGAGCATAAGAATATGTAGTAGACCTCTACAACATAACAATATGTAATTAATTCGAGACTATGCTTTCTACTAGTTTCTAGTTAATTTCTGCTGGATTTGGTAATCCAAATTCGAGATCGAGATCGACAGATATTTTGTGGGTTGGCTGGCGTGCACCAAAAGCATGAGCGGTTTAGTTGTTTCAAGTGATGATTTAATCATCTAATTCCATGGCATGCATAACTAACAATTGGGAATCAGGTACACACCCAGGTTGCCCCAGTGGTTCGGGCGGATGCCCAGATTTTGAGAGTACTCCTCAAGGTCTGAGGTTCAATTTTACACCGGATGAGTACTCTAAAGTAAGTGGGGGGCTATGATTGGCGTGACCGCGTTAGCTTCCTCGAAGGTTTGGGTTGCACAATAGGGACCATTTAGTGGCCTGATTGTAGAACTTTTCCTTTGTTACAAAACATTAAAAAAATAAAATAAAATACAATTGGGAATCACGGCCGGACTTGATTTTTAGAGGATATGATCAATAGGAGTTTTTACTGGTAAAATATGAAAATAGATAAATCAAATCACTAAATAAATACAAATATTCATTGGTAAGAAAGATTTCAACCAAATAAGTAAGCATTGCATGCTTTTAAAAGCACACTTGTTTATCACAATTCCCTCCCCCAAAGGAAAAAACAATAAGAAGTACTAAAGATTTTATAAGCATCAATTAAATAACACACTACTTCTTGCAATTTTAGCACAAAAGTACTAATTATGACTATACAATCTACTTATTCACAATCTCATATTTAATGGATTGGATGTGTAGTCCATATAACCTTCTTTTGACATAGTTGAGCAAAAGTAAGACTTTTTTCAGTTTCAATTTTGAAAAGCTTGTGTAGTGGCTCCAAGAAATGGGGCTCGGAACAATCACCGAGCCCTAGTGCACCGAGTGAGACCTAGAAGACCCCCGAGCCTCATGCAGCACAGGGCCCAGGGATCCCGCCAATTTCCCTCAGGAGCATCGCTCAGTAGCTGGAGTCCGCCCGAGTTATGTCACTATCTAAGGGAGCAGAGCACTCCCAACTCGACTCCCCGAGGCCGCCTGAAGGAAGACGGTTACTCCAAGAAGGCCCCATGCGGTTACGGCACAAGAGTAATCATTGGGGTCTGACTTGACCATGTGCTCCGTAACTGCTTTATCCCCTACGTCACTTTTGACGTCATCCGAGGTGGTTACCTGAGCGTACTCTCCAAGCGCTAGCTTGGTGGCCAAGCAAACCAATGTCTATAAATACAAAGGGACTTTAACCTAGAGAGATATTTCATTCTACCCTAACTCTAGACTTATACACTTCTCCCTACATCTAACTTGATCGTCAAAGGGTCACTGGGCTACCATAGCCCTAGTGACTTGTTGCAGGTCAGGCGGCGGACATGCAAAGCGGCAGAGTAAGGAACCGGAACCGGAACCGGAATCGGAACCGGAACCGGAACCGGAACCGGAACCGGAACCGACCCACGGTCAAAATCTCGATAAATCAAACCCCTACAGCTTGTATCCACATAAATAGTCAATTATGTCCAATTTGTTTTTGAAACTTTAATTGTTGGGCCGGCATTGTAAAAGGTATTGCAAGAAAATAGAGAAATGACCTTTTTTTCTTTTATTGCAATCAGTAGAAGAATAAAACTATTTCAATCACATCAAATGGGACATAAGCCCGCAACCATCATTCAGGAAAATAACTGTCAATTGGTTGGAGTACTGCAGATATAATGATTTGCTTTTAAGGGTGAGTTCTTTGGTTCAAGTCTAGAATGATGCAGTTACGCAAGGAAAAAGAATGTAAGAAACATCAGACTCCTTCATGTATGCTCCATTTGGCTCGAAGGATATAGCTCAGTTCTTAAGGACTCTGTTCTCGCAATTGGGTTGTTTATTTATCCATGGTTTGCTTATATTGGTCCTTGGCGCGAAAGTCCTATTTCATTAACCAAGCTTTACATTTGAAAAGAATTGAACAAAATGAAGACTTGGTAGTTGAAACTCACATGCCTATTTCAATTGGAGAGTTTGTTATTAGAGATAGCCTTCAATTAAGGTAGGTACTAGATTAGTTTGGTATTTAAGATGGGTCTAGCTTTTGCTACTGTTTCGTCTAGTCTGTATGCTAACATGTATCCCACTATGTACTCTGGTGTGATGCAAAACCCTTGTGCCCGATTGGATACCGTATGTGGTTTGGGTGTATTATTTATGAAGGGGGGATAAGATAGTACGGGGTATTAGTTAAGAAGGGAGGGTCCACCTCGATGTGACATTATAGATGATGTATTAAAAAGTAGATAGTTTGGATGATGTATTAGAGAATGGGGATAAAATAATACTTGGTTTGGATGAAGGATAAATTGGAGGTATAAGAAAGGGTGTATGATGTAAAAAGCTGTCAATTGACTCTTTTGTCATTGTGCAGTGTTAAATTAGATTATTGATTAGATTAAATATTTAATTATGAAATCGAACTTTTATTAAATTTTTTTCACAAAAAATCAAAAGTAAATTATTTAACTAATATAATAATTAATTATTTAATTTAAAATATTAAAAAACGTTAGACATTTCTATTTTTTATATCCATTTCTGTTTTTTTAAACATAAAAAATATTAAGTTTGATTTTTTGTTTTTATATATTTTTTGAGTTTTTTTTTTTGAAAACATCCCTCCAACTATCCACCAGATTTTTACTTAGTCCTCAAACTTATATATTAAAAAATATAATTAAAAAATTAAGTGCTCAAATTTTAATCAGCTTGAATGGGTGTGAAGATCTTATTATTCTAATCATATTATTCTAAAGAGATATGGTCAAATTTTGTCTCTAAGGCTCTTATAATCACATTTCTACTCCATAGGATTGCAAATTGGTGGTTGGAAACTTTTTTTTTTTTAAACAAAACGGTTGCCGTCCTACTGTGGCCGTTTGAAACTTAACGGAAGGACTAAATAGAATACAAGCCAATAGTTGGAGGACTAAATAAAACATTTTGATAATTTGAGGACTAAGTAAAAATCTGATGAATAGTTGGAGGGATGTTTTCAAAAAAAAAACTCTCCTTTGTTGCACCGATCAACACCCACCATATATTTACTGCACCTCACTCTTTCTCTCTCTTTATACCCCACTGCCCGCGGGCCCCCCCACCTTCCACCTTCTCGCCTTCTCCCATGGACGACGGCGGCGACTTTCAATTTTTACATGAAGACCAAAAGACGGCGGTCACACGACGACAATCGTCCCTCCCTCTCTCCCACAAATCCGCGTGCTTCCCTCTATCCCACAAACAGTCAAAAAATACGTTTGTCCCACAAGAAAAACAGGTACATATCTCTCTCTCTCTCTCTCTCTCTCTCTCTCTCTCTCCATATACATACATATTTCGTGTGTTTTGTGGTGGTGGTGGTGGTGATCTGTTGTTGTTCTTCTTGGTTCTCTGTTCGTTGTTCTTCTTCTTCTTGATTCGCTATAGCTGGGAGACAGAGAGCCGTTAGGGGAGGGGGATAATGAGGGCTAAAACAGTCCAAATTCAGGTGTATTAGGGCCGGAGAAGCTATTGCAGGCTCAGGGGTAGCAATAATTTAGTACCTCTTCTACCGGATTGGGGTGTATTAGCGTAGAAGGGGGAGAGTTGAATACAGGTGGAAATAAGCTTGCCAAATCCAGCTAAAACTGTCCCATCACCCCTAATCCGGGTGTATTTGCTTAGCCTCCGAACCTCGCCTTCAAATAAGGTTGAGACATCCCAAGCGTAGGGCTAGGTCGTTGATAGCATAATATCCGGAAGTCCGGGATCGTACCCACAGAGAATCGAAATATAGCTAGTTTGGATTGTAGGTTTTATATGGTGGAATCCGGCGTTCAAGACGGCCAACTTGATTTTGCATTTAAAAGTGAAAACTTAGGAAAAGACTAGAAATGAGCTTAATTAACTTAAAAGAGGCAAGTCTAGGGATCGTCCATCCCTTGACAAAGGCCGTTACCGGTTCTCCATTATAACTCAAGCGAAAGTCACGACCGCGTGCTCAAGCTCGGAAGATTTAACTTTAACGACTACGTTGATCAAAAGATGTGATTAAACGGAATTAAACCAACCTATTTTTGCTAATGCATCTAACACGTAGGAGGCCACGAGCCCTCAATATGCCACTTGCCAAGACCGCTTGACTAAACAACATACCAAGGAGTTAACACCCCTCGCTTAGACCAAAATGGCTAGGTTAATCCAATTCTGAAAATCATGATTTTAAGCCCGAAGGTTTGAGAACCAAATAACCACCTAAGTCATCGGGAAAGATTAGCCCAAGACTTAGCCAAAAGACTACTCACACATAGCTAAAAGACTAGACATGGTAAGAAAATGGAGCGAAAGATTTAACCGATAAAAACGTAAATAAACTTGATTTATGCAAAGATCTAAAGCGTAGCTACAATATTAATAAACGAGAAATTAACATAACACAAATACTTACTTGAGTTCTTGAGGGAAATTAACATAAAAGCTTGAAGAACAACAATGGAGGAAATCCTAGAAAGCAAGAAGAAAGACTTAGGCCTAAAATCTAACTAATGGCCCATCCTTTCCATATATGGCATATAAGCCTATTTATAGGCAACTAAAGTCAAGTTACAAAGAACTAAAAAGTCCCCAAAATATCCCAAAAACATTCCACAAGTGGAAACTTTCCATAAATGGAAGGTAGAGAAAGTAGCAAAAACGTGGCTCAGTTCTGTAGTATGAACCGGTACAGCCAAAACCCGTACCGGTTCATGTCTTCAAAAACGCTGAAAGACAAACTCTGGATAGCATGAACCGGTACGGCCAAAACCCGTACCGGTACAAGCTTGACAGCTTTTTTGGGCAACTTCGCGGGCTCGCTCCGGACACTCCCGAACTCGGATTTAGGCGTTCTTTGGACCGTTGGAAAGCTCGTTGAGTCTACTTTCTAACCCAAGTGGTTTGGATCAAAAGTACTTTGTACACCAAAAGTTATGACAATTCTACCCTCAGCACGTCGGAAGATGAGTAGCTTTGGTAAAATCGTCACTTCTCCTTCAATTCCCTTGACCCTTGGGCGACCCGAACAACCTCCAAACCATCGTTTCATGACCACAACGGGGTGGCATGCGGCCTTGATTACTTGGTTGCACCCGGAGCATTCCTTGGCGTTCAAACGCGCCTTATTTATACGAATTACCTGAAATACACAAAAACACACCTTACGTGCAATATCATTATAAAAGCTAAATAAACACAAGTTAAACCAACATAGTACGGGACTAGTCGCACCAAATATCTACAATATTGGGTGCTCATCACGCCCCCCAACTTGAGTTTTGCTAGTCCCTAGCAAACTAAAACAAAATATATTTAACTATACTATGCAACCCTCTCGAGATTCAAGATACGAAAGTTATGCTCAACTAGTTCAACTAGGCAAGAGTCCGAGACACCCTTTCAAATCCGATCACGTGTAATCCACGCACAAACAGGCCATGAACTAAGATGAACAAACTATGCCATATTAGAGTAGTCAAGCATGCATGCACCACAAACGAGTTTTGACTCCAAAACTCACAAGGATACGCTCTTATTCAACTTTTCACACAGCGAGATAGAAGATACATCCCATGACAAGCGCTAGCGAGTAAATGCAATAGCCAGAGACAAAAAGCTATGCAAGCTATCAAAAGAGCGCTAAAAAAGAACGGAAAGCTAATTATTGACAAGTATGCTCGACAAGAGACATATCATACTCAAAAAGTAAGAAATATCCAGCATGCATCAAATGGAGTTAATTAGAGTACTAAAGATCAACGGAGGACTTTATTAGCTAATAACGACCTTGGATACAAAGGGAAAAGGACTACAAAAATGTAGTGGCCATATACTTGCTTCGTTCATCTACCCTTGGCCACTACCAACCCTAAACTACCCAAGGCATGGCCACATATTGGCCAAAAACCAAACAAAATTACGAATAAGAAATAAAGAACAACTACTAGCTAAGACCTAACAAAACTACTACCACCGACTCAACCACACGTAGTCGTCATCCTCATCCCGCTCCTCTTGGTATTGAGTACCGAGCTGCCCTTTTCCATCGGACTCTTTCTCATCCGGAATGTAAGCTAGCCCAGAGGTCACACCAATCCTCTCATCATAGTATTCAACCCTCCATTTTTGCTCTTTCATAGCATTTCTTTAATCTTTCTTTGAGGAATAGGGTCATTTGAGATAAGATTTGTGGTGAGAGAGATTGAGGGGCCAAATTCGAGGGCTTTGGAGAGGGAGATGAAGATTTAGGCTTTAACATTTGTAGTGGGAGAGGAATGTACCAATTCTTCGCCTTTTTGTATCCTAACCACTTTTATATCATATTCACACCATCCCCAAACTTCCTTGCAACATTGAAAACGCACTTCCACTCAACCCTCCAAACATCCGGTTACCTAGGTTTGAACAATGGAAGAGACTCGGACTATGGTTCAAAATAAGGACAAGGTGACTCTTATGTGGTTTAATCAAGCAAAAATGCTTTGAATCATTTCCTAAGTACGCTAGCAACTCCAACAAGATGCATAAAAGATATATACACTACTCAAGCATGAACAAAAGATGTTATTTACGCAAATGCGGGAAATGAAAGCAAAAAGCATGGGATGCTTAAGAAACGAATCTCCACTCTAGCGATGCACAACACTTGACTTAACTTTTAGGCTCAACTTGTTCAACAAAATTCATGTATATGCATGTGACATGGATTCAAACACACAACCAAATTCGACGGAATACACGACTCTTGTCATTGACACAATTGAGTATAATTAATGTATCTCGCAAGCGAAATCACCACTAACAAGGGAAGATTGCACAAAAATTTTGAAAATTTACCAAAAGCAGAAAAATGAGACAAGTCTCATGAACATATATATCCCTCCCCCCAACTTAAACGATACTATGTCCTCATAGCATGAAGAACAACAAATTTGAGAAGAAAGAACAAAAGATTGTACCTTCGGGGGAATGTCAACCCCCGTATACCTCGACCAAGTTGGAGGCTTTCTTGTCATTGCTTCCTTTCGTCATTGGAACTGCTTCCAAGGCTCACTCTTTCAGCTCCTCCATCGGAACCACAGCCAGTCACACAAGGTCATCACTGGGGCTTTCTTGGTCTTACAACCGCGACACGTAATCGCACTCATGCTTAGAGCTCCTGAATGCCTCACTCACCCAAGCTTTTAGACCTAAACCACCAAGGCTGGTGTGGTAGCATGCTTACCCTGTAAAAGACTTAAGAACCAACTACCTACTAAGAAGCAAATGACATTAGAACCGCCCGACTCATGTTATCCGGGCCTAAAAATTGACAAGTATTTAAATCCACCAAATCGTCACGTGATTACACGGGTACTACTTTTCTCCCCATTTTCCAAGCGAGAAACGGGTGGCTATACCAGACCATCAAATTAAAAAGAAAAAGAAAGAGCAAGCGAAAGAAAGAATTTATATACGTGCAGCCAAACGCGGGCTATGAACATGTAGCATGCCAAAAATTGAATCCGACCATGCCACACTCTGCTTCAAAAATTGAATCCGACCATGCCATAAAAAATAGATACTTTGAGTAGCGCATTTGCCGAATTTGTTTCAAAAACTTGAGGTCCACCAAGTGCATATTCCAAAATAGATCAATTTTCAGACTGTTGACAAAATCCACAATGCAAGGAGGATAAACTAAAGCAAATTCATCAACACCAACAAAATCAATCGATTCGACTTGTAAAAGCTCTTGCACTAGTGGAGACTCAGTAGGAGGGGTGGCATCATCTAAAGCCGAGAGTATGGGATGGTTCAAAATTTCTAGGGAAGGTATCTCTTCAAAGGAAGGAGACAAACTCTCAGGTCTAGACACATTCTTTCCATCCTGCTCATTCAGCAGAGCATTCAAGAAGTCTACCTCCACATTCATTTTCTCAACAATGAGAAATTTCTCCCCCAGATTGTCACACAGAGAGGGATCCTCAGGGGGAGAACACTGGGCTTCAGGCTCAACATCTGGCTCATCACTCCAAACATACTCCGAGGAGTTGTCAGAATCTACAGTAACATCTTCAACAAAGATAGGCAGCTCAATATCCTCTTTCATGGCATTTGAATTGGACTCTTGAAAATGTTTAACAAAAACCCTAGATTGCAAAGTTTCGGCCAAATGATCAAAGAAATCTAAAGCTTGAGCGGGTTCTTTTTCAAAAAGTTTGTCATTGCATATCCTGTTTAAGAACCGTTGACTCTTTTGAGAAAGTCCGTCATAAAAATAATTAGCAACTTGGAAATTATCATAGCCATGATTCGGAACCGCAATAAGCAAATTCTTGTATCTTCCCCAACATGCATAAAACGACTCATTCTCTCTCTCGGCAAAAGCTTGAATTTGTTTCTTGAGATCCAGCCAATTGGAAATGATCATATGATTTTTAAAAACATTAGCATCATGAGTGACTATGCAAGGGGGTGGGAAAATGTGATTGGGACAAAGGTACTCTCCCAAAGTCTTATGGGGTGTTATAATTTGATTAGGACAAAGGTAGTCCCGCAAAGTCTTGTGAGGTGTTTCCCAATTTGCTGCTGCCATTCTAGTAGACAAATAAGACAAAAAGTAAACAGGTCAGAGGGGCTATGCCGCCACCTCTTTGCTCAAAACAGTCCCGTGGGGTTATGCCACCACCATGGTTATATAGAAAATAAAAGAAAAGGCAATTGATTCTCAAACTAGCTTCGTTACACCTCAAGTCGAATTGGTGGCTCAGTTAGAGGTATCCGCTATGTCGAGTTCAAATTACACAAAGAAAAAAATAAACGGAGTACTTACAGTGGTTTGTTGATCCTCCAAATAGGCTATATTAAGAATCCCCGGCAACGGCGCCAAAAATGCTTAGCCTCCGAACCTCGCCTTCAAATAAGGTTGAGACACCCCAAGCGTAGGGCTAGGTCGTTGATAGCATAATATCCGGAAGTCCGGGATCGTACCCACAGAGAATCGAAATATAGCTAGTTTGGATTGTAGGTTTTATATGGTGGAATCCGGCGTTCAAGACGGCCAACTTGATTTTGCATTTAAAAGTGAAAACTTAGGAAAAGACTAGAAATGAGCTTAATTAACTTAAAAGAGGCAAGTCTAGGGATCGTCCATCCCTTGACAAAGGCCGTTACCGGTTCTCCATTATAACTCAAGCGAGAGTCACGACCGCGTGCTCAAGCTCGGAAGATTTAACTTTAACGACTACGTTGATCAAAAGATGTGATTAAACGGAATTAAACCAACCAATTTTTGCTAATGCATCTAACACGTAGGAGGCCACGAGCCCTCAATATGCCACTTGCCAAGACCGCTTGACTAAACAACATACCAAGGAGTTAACACCCCTCGCTTAGACCAAAATGGCTAGGTTAATCCAATTCCGAAAACCATGATTTTAAGCCCGAAGGTTTGAGAACCAAATAACCACCTAAGTCATCGGGAAAGATTAGCCCAAGACTTAGCCAAAAGACTACTCACACATAGCTAAAAGACTAGACATGGTAAGAAAATGGAGCGAAAGATTTAACCGATAAAAACGTAAATAAACTTGATTTATGCAAAGATCTAAAGCGTAGCTACAATATTAATAAACGAGAAATTAACATAACACAAATACTTACTTGAGTTCTTGAGGGAAATTAACATAAAAGCTTGAAGAACAACAATGGAGGAAATCCTAGAAAGCAAGAAGAAAGACTTAGGCCTAAAATCTAACTAATGGCCCATCCTTTCCATATATGGCATATAAGCCTATTTATAGGCAACTAAAGTCAAGTTACAAAGAACTAAAAAGTCCCCAAAATATCCCAAAAACATTCCACAAGTGGAAACTTTCCATAAATGGAAGGTAGAGAAAGTAGCAAAAACGTGGCTCAGTTCTGTAGTATGAACCGGTACAGCCAAAACCCGTACCGGTTCATGTCTTCAAAAACGCTGAAAGACAAACTCTGGATAGCATGAACCGGTACGGCCAAAACCCGTACCGGTACAAGCTTGACAGCTTTTTTGGGCAACTTCGCGGGCTCGCTCCGGACACTCCCGAACTCGGATTTAGGCGTTCTTTGGACCGTTGGAAAGCTCGTTGAGTCTACTTTCTAACCCAAGTGGTTTGGATCAAAAGTAATTTGTACACCAAAAGTTATGACAATTCTACCCTCAGCACGTCGGAAGATGAGTAGCTTTGGTAAAATCGTCACTTCTCCTTCAATTCCCTTGACCCTTGGGCGACCCGAACAACCTCCAAACCATCTTTTCATGACCACAACGGGGTGGCATGCGGCCTTGATTACTTGGTTGCACCCGGAGCATTCCTTGGCGTTCAAACGCGCCTTATTTATACGAATTACCTGAAATACACAAAAACACACCTTACGTGCAATATCATTATAAAAGCTAAATAAACACAAGTTAAACCAACATAGTACGGGACTAGTCGCACCAAATATCTACAATATTGGGTGCTCATTAGTATTCCACAATACACCCACCCAAAACCGCATCCAATCAGGCCATTAGTGTTTTATGAATTTCCGTTTAACCGGAAAGATAAGAATTGACCCACTGCCCTCTTCAATAGAAGTGTTTTTGGGTTGCCAACCGAGTTAACTGAAATTGATTAATAAAGAAAAGTTGTTGATTTTGCCACTCATTTTTTTTGTTAACGACACTCTCCTGTAAGTGTATTTTTGGGTGCAAAAATACACTTGTAGGGGAGTGTCATTAACAAAAAAAAAAGGGAGTGGCAAAATCATTTCCCTAAAGAAATGGCTTTGGTGACAGAATCAAGTTAGAAAAACAAGAGGAGGGATTCCAAGAAATAATGGCATGGGTTCCAAAAAAAATTAAAAAAATAAAAAAATAAAGGAATTAACATAAGGAGATCATTGTGATCCTTTCATATGATATTCTCAGGTGATTTTATTTTTAAAAAAAGATTCATCAAGGTTTAATTATTTGAGTAGTTTACTTTAAAATTTTCAGTGTAAACCCACGCAAAATATTCTGTTAATCGAATATTAGTAAGTGCTTGATTGAAACATATCTGTCTCGAGAAAAATAAATCGTCAAAATTGAAAATAGACTCAAAGTTATAATTGTCCATTTTTGACGATAGAATGACTTGATCTTTTACATGATGCAAACGTCAAGATTTTGAATGACTCGAATCATCAAAATAAAATCATTGTGAGGCTCATTTCTCTTTAAAACTGTATGAGACAATCCTGATTCAAACCCAACTTAAACATATTGAGTTGGACTCCTCCAAACATTCATTTTGGGCAGCAAACATTGCATAGCACAAAACAAAGCTAATAATAAATTCTTATAACATTGCATTGCAAATTGACGTGTACGGTCCAGATTTGAACTATCTCCCTTTGGACCGGTGAGTATCAATTCCAAAAATAAAACCATCAGAGATTATGACAATCACTTGACACTCTTGTGTAAACTCTTGTGATTTTGAAGGTAACAAACAAAGTTATCCAAGTATCGCTCCTGCAGGTCCATGTCTCCAAATATTGAACTCATCTCCCTTGCTTTTTCCCTATGAATCCTTCCTCTCTCCTCAACCATGACCAAACTCAATGACTCGGCCACCGAGTACCTCGTCAATGACCCGTCCGGTTCATTTCTGGGTACCTCTACTCCTACATTCTTCTCCGCCAAAGCCCTAGCATTCAACCCTTGGTCCCACAGCATGGGCAACATAATAAGCGGAAAACTTTGTTGGCGTCCCTCAATAACTGAATTCCAGCAGCAATGAGTCAAGAACCCTCCGCCTGAGGCATGAGCCAGTATCCTAAACTGAGACACCCAACTGGTCCACACCACCCCGCGACCTTTTGTTCGCTCTTCAAACCCGTCTGGCAACTCAACCGAGTCTCTGTGGGTCGAACAAGGATGGCTCCTAAGTGCCCAAAAGAATGGCAATCCGGATAGCTCCAACCCGAGAGCCAACTCAGTGAGTTCAGCCTGACTCGGGGTCGCCTCCGTACCCAGTGCCACGTAAACAACTGATGATTTCTTTTGCTTGTCTAGCCACCCTCTGATTTCTTGCCACGTGTCATCGTGCTCGTCCATGCTATCTTGCGCAGAGGGTGGAAGTAGGCCCACGGGTAATATAGTCTTTTGCTGGATATCTCCCAGGACTTTCAACCAATCAGATTCGAGTTCTTCGCAGGTCCGCACGAGGAACACGTCGCAGCCGGTAACTACCAAACCCATACGTAACTGCTCCGTTGCGTCCCGGAGGGCATTCTTTGTAGCTTTCGGCCATTTTCATTAGCTCGTGGCAGCGTAAACTAACGGTGGACTCAAACGGGACCCACTCGGGGGAGACCGTGTAATCCTCTGGTGTTTTCCGAGGATCAGAGCCGTTCAACATATGCGAGCTCGGACCGAAGGAAACCAAGCTCCATGCATTGAATGTGCCTGGGGGTAATAGTGGAAAAGGTTATAAAATACAAATTAAAGTCAACAACCGTTCCACTTATTAAAATTAAAAATTTATTTTTTAGATAAATTTTTATTTTTTGAATTAAATGTGATATATTATGAGAGAATAACATGTCTCGTAAAACGAAAAATAAGTACTTAAAAAAAAAAACCTTAGAAGAACGAGGCCTTAATTACGTGTACCATATCAATGTGGAGTCCTAGAGGTGTCAATATAAAGTGTATGATTGTAACATTGTTGTATAATTATTCATACTTGTAACCATTAAGATGCACGTGTTTTTGTTTGATGCATTTTTTTTTTGCTAAGCAAAAAGTTTTTATTAATCTTTGAGAAAGAAAATAAAGATTAAACGGATCTTGAGCACACTGGCAAAAACTTTGAATGCATTTTTCGTTCCTTCAAAGTCATCCCCTTAACTTCAAAGTTAGAGCTGTTAATAAAATTCAAGGCAAGAATGGCATATGGGTTTGGTTCGTCTCCAGGGACTAAGGGTATTGGACCTTCAAGTCAGGGGCGGAGCTATTGAGAGGGGAGGTGACACGTGCCACTCTCGATTCATGAGAGAGATGATCCAAATTGTTCATTTTATTCAAAATAATTTGTGCAAGTAACAAATCAAATCAAATAAAAAAAATCAACTCAATTGGATATCGGTAAAGACTCAATTTATTAACTCAATTTTTTTGGTCTTTAAATTCGTAGGGGCGAATACTTGAATGAAACGACCAAGCTTTTCTAGATATCCAATTGAGTTTATTTTTTGTAAGGAACCTTAAAAAGAACGCTTTAAACAAAAGAACTGCTTGGATCATTTATGTGAGATCCTGAGATAGATTTCATATAGAATCTATACGCATTGTACTTTCGGTAAAAGAAGTATGTAAGTTTATTGTTGTTCTATGTTGATAAATAATTAATCTCTGAATGTTGGGATGGTCTTAATATTGAAATTGGCTAACCTCACAACACACGTATTTTTCAATGGGTATTAAATGTATTGATGTTTGTAGGTGCAACCTCCGATATCGGATGCTGGCCCTGCTTCTAGTTGAGGGATTCGTAATCTCTTTTTGGATTCATTTCGATGAGCACAACTATTTATTTCTATAGCTTAAAGAGAACATCAAAAATTTTATAAACAATTTTTTTCTTCAAAATAGGAGAAAGTCTACAATACACACCCTTTAAAAGGGTATACCATATGCACCTATTTTATTGTTCATTCATAACATTTTAGCATGTTTCGTAACTTTTATTCTAGAATTCATAACTTTTTAGCAGTAAGATTCTTAACATTTTCATTATGATTCATAACATTTCGATTTATCTCGTAACCTTTATACGATTCGTAACTTTTTTGCAATACAATTCGTAACATTTTCTCTATAATTCATAACATTTTGGAGAGTGCATATGATACACACCCAAATAAGAGTTGTGTATTGTAGCCTTTCCCTCAAAATAGACACTGCAAGAAAATCGTTCGATAGCAAAAGAAAAACAAGCCAAGCATGATAATCATATTCATATACAGGATAAAAATAAGTGAAAGTATTCTTTTGTTGTTTTAGACAATTTTACGAAATTTTTGCGACCGCTTATAACAAATGAAAATGTTTTTATCAAATTTGTTTCGTTAACTCTTTTTCGAAACTTCTAAAAAGATAAACAAAAAATTAAATTATTAAAACTCAAAATATTCTGACGTGGACGAAGTCTCGTCTTTTCTTCTCTGTTTACCAAGGTTAACTTCACTTTTGAGAGCAAAGTTTGGACAATCAAAAAAAAACCATCATTGCATAAAGGCCTCTCCTTCCCATTATCAATAATTCGTCAAATTTTTTATGCTCACTGAGCTTCAATTGGATCTCTTAAAACTGTATACTCATTTGCAAAGATTTCTAACTATTGAATATAAAATAAAACGATTGTTGTGCACATAAACATAATATTGTCTCTTATTTGGACCTCGCGAGTAGCAATATATATATATTGAACGGCAAAAGGAAAAATTTATTAATCTTTGAAATGAATACAAAGACTAAAAGGAGCAAAGAGAAAAAAAAAAACAAGTGTCATCCAAGACGAATAACAATATATAGTTAAAAGTATTTTGAAAAAATGATTTCCACACTCCTTTTTCTATATCGACACTCATTTTTTATGTTTTGGCAACAAAAAAAATATAGAGCAACTAAGGGCTTTGGTGAGGAGATCTCTGCGGTGAACAGTGCTTGTCCAAGCCCACATGAAGCAATCTACCTGAGGGTTCGTAAATAATCTCCAACCTTGCCCAGCAAGAAAAGCAAGCCTCATTAAAGTCTCTGAATTGCAAAAACTTAGACCCCCTTTTGAGTTTGACAGAGCTAAGCTGTCCCTGTTGTTCCAACCCTTGTAACATCGACACACACAATAAGACAATGACATGCACTCCAATATTTAAATTAATGGTAGTTTAAAATTTCGTATGCATTATTAGTTGGTTTTGCTAGTCTTTTCGTCTTATAAAGTTTGGCATTTTTAGAAATACATGTCATTTTTAAATTGCATATATCTTTCAATTTATAATGTTTTAGGCAATTTTTAAAACTTTTTTAATTAAACAAATTAAAATCTATCAAACAAGATCTATATTGCTTATAAAAAACATTACGGATTAAAAGATAAAGTTAATTTTTTCATAGGGTTGGAATAGTAAAAGTGCCAAATTTTATGGGGCGGAGGGAGTACAATTTAAGGATGTTAAGTCGCATCATGATTTGCAATTTTGCATCCAAGTTTACAATGTTTTGATTTTTGATGAGTTAATGTAAAACATGTTGCAAAAAAAAAAAAAAGAGTTCACCACAAAGGCTCAAATAATTGAGTTTCTAAAAAAAACAGAGTTTCTAGAATCGAAAATGATATTTGCACCGACGGTTTCCGTAGGGAAACCGTACCGACGGCGCCGGAGAGCCGTCTCCGGCCACCGGACGGCCGATCCGAGCCGTCCAAAAATTTAAAAAAAAAAAACCGAGGGGCCCACGCGGGATTCAACGGCATCCGATGTGTGTAAGGTTCTTGATCTAAACACTCTTTTTTCGTGTATATATGTATAAATACATATATACACGAATACATATATACACGAAAAAAGAGTGTTTAGATCAAGCACCTTACACACATCGGATGCCATTGAATCCCGCGTGGGCCCCTCGGTTTTTTTTTTTTAAAATTTTTGGACGGCTCGGATCGGCCGTCCGGTGGCCGGAGACGGCTCTCCGGCGCCGTCGGTACGGTTTCCCTACGGAAACCGTCGGTGCAAATAGTAGTACTCTTCTAGAATAGGGTCTGTTTGTGCATCTCAGTTGTACCCCTACTCAAAAACGACTCGGGATCGTCAAGTCACAAAAATCTAATGGAATTTTAATTTGAAGAAGTATATTAAAATGCAAGAGGATGAAATGGCAAAAAGGATTCATGCGCTTAATGATTTGGACAAAGATGTGGACGTGTAAATTGATGATAACTTCAAGGATATTGGTGCCTCTCTCTCTCTTTTGAATTTAAATTCCAAGGTTTTTGGTTTCATCGTTTTGGTTCGATGTGGTTTCTCTTTGTTTGCCTTTGGGTTTCGGCTTTGCTTTTTTGGATGCTTTGGCTGTAGGTTGTTTGGATTGTTTTAGCGGATGAGCATATGCGTTTGCATTTTTGCTGTGGTGTTTTATTGGCATCTTGCCTTCTCTTGGACGTGGTTCTTGGGTGACATTTTTGCCGGTGTGCCCGTGATCCATTTCATCTTTGTATTCATTTCAAAGGTTAATAAAATCTGTTTTAATTTTGCCAATCAAAAATATTGAAAAAAAATTCAACTTCCAGAGGCTCAACGAAGGGATCATAAGTAAAATCATACGACTCAGACTTGAAAGAATGCAATCAATTAATGAAACATAGACAATAGAGAGAAATGAGAAAATTGTTAACAACTCTATCTATTTGGTGGGCATGTTATACTTGTGATAATAATGCAAATGAGGTCCATTGGACCATCATTTGCTTGCTTGCAGTAGCACGATGGGTCGTCCACTCAATTAAACATGGACATGATACACATTTTGTGACTTGAAGGCTAGGTCTTCATTGTTACACCCCGACCTAAAATACATACGTGATTCGACTAAAAATAAAGACAATGTTGAGACCGGCACGTAAAAATTATTTAGTTTTAGTTTGGGACAAAAATTGGAAACATTTCTTTTATATAATGTACGTGCACACAATACATGATTTACTTGGACGAAGACAATATGCCATAACTAGAACATGTATGCATAATATGTACAGAACTTGAAAATTCTACCAGGTTCCGGAGGATAAAAAGGGTAAAAAAAAAAAAGAAGCTACCACAATCTTCTAGTTTAGCACATCATAGGGATAATTTCTACACGTCATGCTTATAATTTTATCGCCTCGAGTTTTTGTGACACCTGGACAAGTTAGGTGTCAGGATTAGGCTAACTAAAGAAAGCCTATAAATTGGGGTAATACTCTGTGCATGCATGCCAAAGAAAAAGGAGGTAGACAAACTACTTTTAGTACGGTAAAAAAAATGCAACTGGTAGTATTGGAACAATAGTCTTTAGTTGGTGCTATTGAAAGGAAAGGAAAGGAAAGAAAAGAAAAGTTGTCAAGCCGTGTACTAGTGTACTATTTAGTTCAGCAGACAGCAAGGGTAGAGGTTGAGTCTTCGTTATATTCTCAAGTCCAAGGTGAGATAGTTATACTCTAGTTACATGATTTTTCTTTATAAAGGTAGCATGATTTTATGTTGAGAAAAGATTACAATTTTTTTAGATATGCCATGGGAAAAACGTGACAAATTTTTCATGTTAAAGATTAGAAGCAGGTCAGACAAAAGTGATGGCACTGTAAAGTTTAAGCTTAGAAAATGAAAGCGGTCAGACAAAGGAGATGACCTATTAATGCATCCAGACATTTGTCCCGAGTTTGGGGGACCCTTAAAAAGATACCATAACACAGAATGGAGTTATACGGACGGAAAGAATAGGGCCCTAGTGGCTAGTGACTTGATCATTTCACACAGCAAGAGGGGTCGCTCCCCTACAGAAAGATTAAGCTGTTGGATGAACATCATAAGATTATTTGTTTCAGATTATGCAAGCATTAATGTTAAAATTTGCTTCCCACGGTATAAAACGTGCAACTTTTGTGTTTGTATCTCACACGAGCATTCGGCTTATGAAAATTAATATTTTTCACAGATAATGAAGAATAGAGATGGAGTTGTTACTGCCCTGGGACATGCTTGTTGTACTTTTGTGTAGATGTTGTAAAAATGTTACTTATTCAGAAGACTTGGGTTTTGTAACAAGTGTTTTTGAAATAAAACAGTTATGTTATTTTCAGACAATTGTCTCCAATTTAATTATAAAAAAGAGGTCTGGATGAGCGTTAGGAGTCATCGGCTGGTCACGATGACTCGACCAAGTTCTTAGAGTCGGGGTCGTGACATTCATTCATGCACTGAATAC
Organism: Rhododendron simsii; assembly: GCA_014282245.1. Taxonomy (NCBI): domain Eukaryota; kingdom Viridiplantae; phylum Streptophyta; class Magnoliopsida; order Ericales; family Ericaceae; genus Rhododendron; species Rhododendron simsii. The sequence goes on from CM024962.1 coordinate 28,768,324, forward strand.
CCCCACTAACTTGGATAGTGATTGAGATTTCCAAGTCAAATCCGTCTAATCTTTTGCATTGGAAGATAAGTCAAGGTATGAGTAAAAATAATGTCAAGAACCATTTATAATGTCAACAAGTGCCATCCGAGACGAGTACCAATATATACTCACTCTGTCCAGATTTAATTGTTCTTAGTTCTATTCTAACCAGCTAAAAAACGGGTTATATCTTTGAATCTGTAATGAATTTCATATAGAATATGAATTTGTTTGATAGATCTCGATTAGTTCTATAATATCATGTTTTTGAAATCACATAAAATATTATAAATTGGAGGATATAATCAATTGAAAAATAGTGCGAAAGCCAAAAAAAAGACTATTAAATTCGGACAGAGAGAGTAGTTAAAAATACTTTGAGAAAAGGCCGAAGTTGACAATTTGGTGTAGAGATGAGTAGAATTGTTGATAATGGGAAGGAGTGGCGCGGCCTTTATGCAATGATGGTTTTTTTTTTTTTTGTAATTGTTCAAACTTTGCCCCCAAAAGTGAAGTTAACCCTTTCAAGTTTACCCTGGTAAACAGAGGAGGGGAAAAGGCGAGATTTTGTCCACTTCCGTACCTTTTTTGCTAACGTGTTGCGTTTGTATTGGTTTGGAGGAAAAGGAGGGTTTACATCGCCGGTATAAAGAATTTATTCTCTAGTAGGTTAGTTCACAAGGGGTTCAAAAACTGTCCATAATCTTGAATTACGGGGAACCTTGACATCCCATAAGGAAGGATCAAGAAATACCATTGGACTACAAGCACAATTTTTTTTTTTTGGGGGGTTAAATATCTACAACCACTTTGACTCTTCCAGGAGGTTAATTAGTTAGATTTGGGGTGGCAACGAAAATCGAAACAACTGCCCGTCCAAACCGAATGTTTTTGTTCCGATCCGTTAATTAATGATTTGAACACGAATTAAAATATTTGAAAACTGTAGTACATGATTTGGTCCACGAACTTTTGGTATGGAATCATGAGTTAACCGAACCGTAAAGTAGGTATTTTAACATAAATAGTAGTATAGTAAATACTTTTTACCTATTATTATGTCATAAACTAGTTGGTGTTTTGTGTATTTTAAAATCTAAGGGGTTAAATGTAATTATACCCAAAATGGGGAAAAAAAAAAATGATATACTCCTAATCCTATGACCTATCAATTTGTTCGGGTAGATGAAATGCATGTTTTGCTTAAATTGGAAACCCTGGACAAAAACGGGAACATGATTCACAGATTCGTTCGGTTAGGTCTATAAGACTTTTGGTCCAAACATGAATCTTAATTTCTAAAAATCATGTATCGTGCTTTGGTCATTGGATTCTTAAGAAACCTATCCTATCCGGAGCCTAGTAAGATTCTTTTTGTATTTTCTTTGAATTCATTTTTTAAGGATTTTTTCAAGAAATATACTCATGATTCAAACCTTTTAAAGTATCCCATAATACTCTCATGAAAAAAGAAGTAAGACTTAAAAAAATAGATAAATATTCATGGAAAAAAAATTGATATACAGACAGTGATTATTCAATACTCTAATCGCCACATGATGCACCAAGAGTCTTCTCCACCATACATTAGTGTGGGAGTCACATACATGCATGGTGGTGGAGCCACACAAATGTGGTGGAGTGCTCCGAGAGAAAATAATGATATTCCGATCAATTGGGATTGGTACCGGTCTTGAGCAAAGACAATTAAGACCTTCAATATTCCGAAGTACCCAAAAAAAAAAGAAAAAAAAGATGAGGGCCCCCAAAATAGTTGTGTTGTGTTCAATAAATATAAATTAATAAAATCAGATTTGTTCAAAATGAGTATATTAACTAAGTTAAAAATTAAATATATTGGCATAATTAGCACTTTTGGAGCTAAAATGCAAGAAGATTGATCTCTAATAATTGATTGTTTAAAATTTTTTAAATACACGTATGATTTTACCCATTTAACTTATTGAATACTAATAATTTCTTTTCTTTTTTAAATTGTCTTATCCTCCCATCGTTTTGGTTGTAAAATCCGTAGTGGACTAATCAAAATTGAATAACCAAAAGTTGTCATATCACCTTTTGATTATTCATCACTTTTTCTAAATTACAAAAAATTAAAAACTACTATCAATATAGAAATTTTTTTTAAATAACTTTCAAACTAATAAAAATTATTTATTAGAAATACAAAATAAAATTTCCAAAACAATTTTTCGATATCATTTTTTGAAAAAAAAAAGCTTTCAAAAAAAGAAAATAGAAAAACAGTTTTTGTCTAAAAAGAATTCCAAAAAAAAAACAATTTTTGTGTGTGAAAATTATTTTATTTAAAAAACTATTTTTAAAGTTGCTTTTTTTTTTACAATATGAGAGAGAGAGAGAGAGAGAGAGAGAGAGAGAGAGATAAGATTTTGTGTGACGATGAGTGCATTTGATTGGAAGGATGTGTGGTCCATTAAATTTAGTTATTAATAAAAGGTTGCTAGTTTTGATTATTTCAATATGCGCATTATTTTGAGCAAATATTGCTAATCTTAGCAATATTTTGATTTTGATTAGTCTTTCTTAAATTCGCGCCAGGTCCTAAAATGTCAGGGTCCTGATTTGCAGTTAAATATATCGTGCATTATTTTGCAAAATGGGTACAATTTGGAGGTTAAATTGTTATGCCACAAAATACTTGCTTAGGGTAAATTTCACCCACACCTCCTAAGGTTTGCTACTTAGACCGATTCCCCCTCCATCTTTGGGAAATGACAACCCATTCCCTTCCGTTCACAATCATATTCCACTTACACCCTCATCTTCAGTTAACCATCTAGTCAACAAACGGAATCCCATGACAACAACTATTTTTCTGAAATGCCAAATTTGACCCTCCATCTTCTAAAAGAAATATCTCTCTCTCTCTCTCTCTCTCTCTCTCTCCAAAAATATAAAATTTATACGCATAAACACTTTATGGTTTGATCTTAAAATTATGAGTCTTTCATTGTGAATTATTTTCACGAGACAGAGGGAGTACAATATTTCCATCGATATTGACTACACTTGCCTGACGCTAGTATTGATCAAAATATGGTTCCACAAAAAATTTCAAGAATCTAAAGCACAACACAAACAGAGCCACTAGAGGCAATCAAGCAATTTAGTACTTTTAAACTAAAGCATGACTAGAATACATTATTTTGGCCAAAATAGGAAATCATAGAACAAAGTACATGTAAACACAATCAAGATACAAAAACATATCAAGCTCTTCCCAAGCAAAATATACAACTAACAGATCACCAACTAATTGCGTTATTAAAATGAAAAATAGAGAATGTTTCGATACTGACAACAACAGAAAGCCAAACAACACACAAACTTAACAAGACATCACACACCATCCAATTCGTCCTTTTCACGCGGCCATATCACACCACCAACGTAATTCATATCTCGGAAGAATAACCTAGGTCGATCGACTAAGCAGCTTTCAGCGTGTTTCCAATGTCAAGGACGAATCGGTATTTAACATCAGCTTTGGCGAGACGCTCCATAGCTGTGTTCACATAGTCCATTGGAATGACCTCAATTTTTGGAGTAATGTTGTGTTTGCCAGCAAAATCGATCATCTCTTGCGCTTCCTTCATTCCACTACCGGCACTTCCAGCTACCATCTTCCTCCCTGTAATACCCAAGTCCGATAGGACATACTAGTTAAAAAGAAGAAACGAGAGACACGCACGATCATATACAACAAAAAAATGCAGACAGATTTTAAGACAGAGTTGGCTATGCTATTTAGACCGACCCTGCGAATTTGCAACCTAAATGAAGGAAAAACCCCCTCGACGAGTAATTAAGCTTCAATGTATGATTACAATTATAGTGAATTGGAAAAGCTTACCCATGATTAAAGGAAAGACTGGTAAATCGAGTGGCTTTTTCGGAGCACCAACCATGATGATCTTTCCATGAGACTTCAACAGAAACAACAATGGTACCAGCGCATGAACTGCAGATACTGTGTCAATGATTCCATCCAAAGTACCCATTGCAGCCTATATATATAATAAACTCAACATGTCAATATGTGTTTAATTTCACTACAAACTTACGAATCTCTAATGTTTGATATCACTCATAGGTGGAAAAAAGGATACCTGCATTTCGTCTTGATTACCGCTGACCAGGAATGAATCGGCACCAAGTTCTTCGATAGCGTCCTGCTTCTTGCTGGGGGAGGTACTTATAACGGTCACTATAGCCCCGAAAGCCTTGGCAAATTTAACAGCCACATGGCCCAACCCACCTAGCCCCACCACACCCACTTTCGTACCAGGCTTATCAAGCCCGAAATATCTCAGTGGGCTGTAAGTCGTGGTCCCAGCACAAAGGAGAGGAGCAGCAGCATCAAGAGGCAGATTGTCAGGAATCCGAACGATGTAGCGCTCATTAGCGACCATGTGATCAGAATAACCTCCGTATGTCTTGGTTCCGTCGTGATCCACGTCATTGTAAGTTTGTATCATTTTGGGACAGTAGTTTTCGAGGTTGTTCTCGCAGCTTTCGCATGTGTGACAGGCTCCAAAGATGCCAGTCATTCCGACTCTGTCTCCAACTTTGTACTTCTGTACCTTGCTGCCAACTTCTGTCACCACTCCCACAATCTCATGCCTGCATGTATCAATCATGTTCGTACTTTTATGCAGCGTTGTTATTGACAACATCAGCTCTAGCAGAAAGTTAATTATCTTGTTCTTGCTTAATACATGTTCTATAGCTTTAGTCAATAGGCGCTTAGCAAAAAAAAAAAGAGAAGAAGAAGGTTTAGCCAATAGGCCTTGAAAAATTCATATAATGAAACCATAAAATTAATCCACCATTTCAACTTTTTAAACCATTAATTTTATGAATTTTGTGGTTGGTGTTGTTAGATTTTTGTGGAAAAATATATAAATCCATATGAATTTTTGCAGTAAAAAAGTTTTCGCAGGACAAAAAAAGACGTTGCAAAAGTTACAAATTTTTGTGGTGTTGGTTATGAATTTTTCTGGTGAAAGATACAAATTATTTTGGTGTTCAATTGCGAGATTTTGTGGTAGGATATACACTTTTGTGGTTTAAAATACGAAAATGTATATAGTAGATGTATACCGTAGCCGTCTAACCATGTTTGATCAAACTATACACTCATAATCATGGAGTATATATATTTTTCATGGAAAACGTACCCAGGGAGGAGGGGATAAGTGGAATTTCCGAAGTCATTCTTCACAACGTGAAGGTCACTGTGGCAAATCCCACAGTACAAAATCTTGAAACTCACATCTTCGTCTTTTGTGACCCTGAAAACGTTGCCACAATCACTCTCAATTTCAAAGAAGAAACAAAACAGAACAGAACCCAAAACTCATTACTTGATTTCGATCAATTCATTGTTAGCTGGTAAAAAAAATGAAGAATCCGCCCGCAGATAAACTCTAACCTTCTAGAGAACTTGAACGGAGACAGGACTCCAGAAGCGTCCCTGGCCGCCCATCCGAACGCCTTCACGGGGTGCTCTTCTTCCGGTGCTTTCGCCATTGTTAGAGAGAGAGAGAGAGAGAGAGAGAGAGAGAGAGAGAGATGAATTTGATTGCTATTATACACAGAGGGAGAGAGAGACATTGGAGTCAGTGGGATGGCATTGTTGTTATATACTCCCTTCGGAAACGCCCTGTGCTCTTGTAGCTTGCTTTGGTTAATCAAAGTTTTAAAGTACAGTGTGGGCGGGGCTGACGTAATCCATGAGGTGTCGGAAGTAGGGGTTCCCGATTCTCTGGGTGCTGGCTCACAGGAAGCGTGAGTAGAAACCGTTGTGTAATTTGTACTAGTAGTATTTTTTTTCCTCATCTTCAAAAAAAAAAAAAATTTATTTTCTCCAAACTCATTGTACGTTGTCTGAATTTTTTTTTATTTTTTGGCACTTATTACAATTTGATACTTTTATTTTGGGAAAGATTGTGGAAAAAAATTTATGCAAAGAAACAACTAGCTCATGTGTCAATTAACATAAATGAAATCTGAACCGTCCATTGCCAAGCATTGAGGGGTCGAATGAGGCCAACAGGCCCCCCATTTCCAATTGACAAGTGAACAAATCACATTTTGTTTTATAGAATCAAATAAGAGCATAAGTTTAGGTTTAAATTGTTCAGTTTATAAAACAACAAATATGAATTCCAGAGAGTTTGGAAAAATTTCTTTTATATCCCTTCGATTTTGACCAAAAATTCATTTTGTCTTTCACCTTTCAATTTCGGCGTAAAAATACTTCGACTTTTCAATTTTTTTCAATGTCATCTTTAGAAGGAATCTGTTTTTTTTTTGAGTCCTGCTATAGGGACCGACGGCTGAGCCGGGCCGTCTATGGCTACCGGACGGCAGATCCGAGACGTCCAAAAATTCTAAAAAAAAAAAAATCGAGGGGACTAACGTGGGAATCAACGGCATCCGATGTGTGTAGGGTGCTTGATCTAAATACCCTATTTTTCATGTTTATATGTATATATTATATCCCTAAATGATAATATTTAAAAAAATTGGAAAGTCAAAGTATTTTTATGCTGAAATTGAAAGGTGATGGACTAAAATGAATTTTTGGTCAAAGTCGAAGGGATATTAGAGAAATTTTCTCAGAGAATTTAGACTAATTTAATTTAATTTTTTAGTTAGTGATTTGTCCTCCGGTGATTCTTTTTGTATTTTCATAACAAAATTTTATTTTATTTTTTTTAAAGATTTATTCTGTAGTCGTTCAGAAATTAGTCTATGCTACTGATGACCATTTTCTATTAGCATAAAGTCCGTTTTTGAAGCCACAATAGACTATCTAGTTTAATGCTCTTATAATCCTTTCGGAGATCCGAGGCACGTGCAAAGAAAATGAGAGAAGTAGCTTTATTATTATTATTTTCTAATAGGGAAATACTTGAGAACGCCATCCAATTAAGATTGTGAATCCGTTCCGTACCAACTGGTACGTTCCGAATTTGTGAGAAATCGGTAAGTTGACCATCTGATACTGTTCCGGCGTCAATTCCGGCGCTTACCGGTCGGTACCGGAAAATTCGGCAAATCTCGGCCGAGATGTCGTTATTGGAAACGCCTTGTGCAAGCTTACTTTGATTAGTCAAAGTTTTAAAGTACAGTGTGGGCGGGGCTGACGTAATCCATGAGGTGTCGGGAGTAGGGGTTCCCAATTCTCTGGGTGCTGGCTCACAGGAAGCGTGAGTAGAGACCGTTGTGTAATTTGTACTAGTATTTTTTTTCCTCATCTTCAAAAAAAAAAAAAAAATTTTCTCCAAACTCATTGTACGTCGTCTGAATTTTTTTTTTATTTTTTGGCACTTATTACAATTTGATACTTTTATTTTGGGAAAGATTGTGGAAAAAAATTTATGCAGAGAAACAACTAGCTCATGTGTCAATTAACATAAATGAAATCTGAACCGTCCATTGCCAAGCATTGAGGGGTCGAATGAGGCCAACAGGCCCCACATTTCCGATTGACAAGTGAACAAATCACGTTTTGTTTTATAGAATCAAATAAGAGCATAAGTTTAAGTTTAAATTGTTCAGTTTATAAAACAACAAATATGAATTCTAGAGAGTTTGGAAAAATTTCTTTTATATCTCTTCGATTTTGACCAAAAATTCATTTTGTCTTTCACCTTTCAATTTCGGCGTAAAAATACTTCGACTTTCCAATTTTTTTCAATGTCATCTTTAGAAGGAATCTGTTTTTTTTGAGTCCTGTTATAGGGATTGACGGACGAGCCGCGCCGTCTCCGGCTACCGGACAGCCGATCCGATCCGTCCAAAAATTCTAAAAAAAAAAAAACGAGGGGACTAACGTGAGAATCAATGGCATCCGATGTGTATATGGTGCTTGATTTAAATACCTTATTTTTTGTGTATATATGTATATATATCCCTAAATGATGATATTTAAAAAATTTGGAAAGTCAAAGTATTTTTATGCTGAAATTGAAAGGTGAATGACTAAAATGAATTTTTGATCAAAGTCGAAGGAATATTAGAGAAATTTTCCCAGAGAGTTTAGACTAATTTAATTTAATTTTTTAGTTAGTGATTTGTCCTCCGGTGATTCTTTTTGTATTTTCATAACAATATTTTAATTTTGTTTTTTTTTAAAGATTTATTCTGTAGTCGTTCAGAAATTAGTCTATGCTACTGATGACCATTTTATATTAGTAGCACAAAGTCCGTTTTTGAAGCCACAATAGACTATCTGGTTTAATGCTCTTAGAGCATCCGCACCAGACTCTTTATATTTTGAACCAATTTATACCTCAAAAAGTCTCTTTATTACTTTAGCTATCAACTTTTAAAATATCTACTGCATCAGGCTCTTTACTCTTACTCTCTTTTCAATTAAATATTTCATTTATCTTCTTTATTCAATTTTTTTATTCTTTCGGTTTTGAGGAGAGGGCAAGACCCACTTTTATTCTTCGGTTTATTACACAAAAGCAGTCCAAATGCTGAAAATGGGACGTCTTCTTCTTCGTCGTGGGTTGTGAAAAGGAGTTGAGAAACCCAAATCCAGGTGCTCTTTCTAAAACCCAGGAGATACCCCCCACCCCACCCCCCCCCGCTCTCTCTCTCTCTCGAAAACCCAAAAAACCTCTCCTGAAAACCCCAAATCCAACAAATCTGTCCAGCGTAGGTAAACCTCTTGAAAGTCGTTCTAAATCGGTGACTCCCGCGGGGTCGGTCAATCCAAACTGAAAGAACATCTCTCTCTCTCTCTCTCCATGAAAAGAGGCTGGGAAATAATTAAATAAGGTGTAGTGAGTGAACAGTGGCTCGTTTTGTTAGACGAGTCACTGTAGCAAACGGCAAAAAATTTCAAAGTAGCGAGGAAAGAAGAGAGCCTGATGTTGGGGTGTTTAGCTGCTTTTGCATGTTTTCACTAGCTAGTTTAGTTTAAAGGGAGAAGAAGAGAGGCTAATGTGGATGCCCTTATAATCCTTTCGGAGTTTCCGAGGCACGTGCAAAGAAAATGAGAGAAGTAGGTTTATTTTATTTTTTTTAATAGGGAAATACTTTAGAACGCCGTCCAACCAAGGTTGTGAATATCGTTCCGTACTGATCGATACGTTTCGGATTTGTGAGAAACCGATAAGTTGACCATCTGATACCGTTCCGGAGTCAATACCGGCACTTACCTGTTGGTACCTGGAAATTCGGGAAATCTCGGCCGAGATGTCGTTACCGGGAATTTCGTCCGATATTTTGCACCGGCTGGATTTTCAATCACTAACTTCAAAAATCACCGCCGACGGTTTCTTCAAGGTCTCCGACAACTCTAATTTCTCCGGCAACACAACCAACTGAGATACAATTAATGAGAGAAGATTGTTCGGATAGAAAAGAGAAGATCGCTGGAGAGAAGATGATCGGCAACTTCTTGTTTCTTTTTCCCTTTCATCTTCCCGGCCCTCTTCTTTTTCAAGTACACAGAGAGAGAGAGAGAGAGAGAGAGAGAGAGAGAGAGAGAGAGAGAGAGCAAGTTTACCAGACATTTGGTAAAAAAGCTCTTGAACAGTACATATTTTTCATTTTATCTACACATATTTTTTTAACACTACACCAATACAATCTATTTTACCTATTTTTTATTAAAATATTAATAAAAAGAGAGAGAGGGTGAGAGAGAGAGAGAGAGAGAGAGAGAACAAATAAAAAAATGGATTGCTTGTGAATAGTTGTAAGCTATTTTTAGCTTACAACTGTTGATGGATGCAAAATACCTCCTTGTTTTTCTTCTCTGTTGCAGGGGTATTTTGCCCCTTTTTGTAAACCAAAATAACTATAAAACTATTTTGAAGTAGCTGATAAACTTGCTCTTATGTTTGACCGGAAAGAAACAAAGAGTAAAGGTTTTTTTCTTTTTTAACCGCAGAAACAAAGAGTAAAGTTATACCTGAAAAGAAACAAAACCAAGTGGTTTTGCACATTGTTTTGGATTACGTGCATTTTTTTTTGATCCGGATTATGTGCATTGAAGTGGAGCTGTGGAGGTGTTTCCAATATATTTTTAAAAATTGAAAAAGAAGGGGACTAGTGTGTATAATATAGCACTTTCTTTATCCTACTTCTAGTCTTTCTAGTCCTTTTTTTAGCCAAATTCTTTTAATTTATCTTGCCAAATCTATTTTTCAAAGTTTCAAGCATTAAATTTTGTTGGGTTATAGAAATGAAGTTCAAGTTTATAACTAGACATATAATTGTCATGACACATATTTATTAGTAGCGAGAAATCCGAAACGGTACCCGATATTATTCTGGTGCCGGTACGTACCGTACAAGTAGCAAAACTGGTACCACGACTGATATGGTATTCAGAACCTTGCGTCCAACGATTCCAAAGAAATTACATTCAAAAAGCGGAGAAAAGAATCTCTGAAATGAAGCACAAAAGGAGAATTTTCTTTCGTATCTACAGAGATACGAGTCTCATACTCTTAAGGCATACTGTGAAAACGAAATGAATTGAATTTAGCAAAAGAAAAAATCTAAGAAAGAGGAGATTCAATTCAAATACTTCCGCAGAAAAAGCCTCCAAAAAGATTTTTTTTTTAAAAACTATGAAAGCCACGAGACTGAGCAACCAAAGAACAAGCAAATCAGGTAACCATAGTGAAATTAGGAGAGAAGAAAGATAATTGAAAGGAAGATAGGAAAATGTTGAGTGGCAGTGGTGTTAAATTCAAGGTGCTTGAATGGGTGATTTGGTCTTTTAGCCCTAAGTTTTAACGTCATCCACGTTTGCACTTTAACTTGATAGTTGAGGGGGTGTGAATATGGGTTTTCGAAGTTTAAGGGGTCTAAGTGATTTTAGCTCAAAGTACAAGGGGTCAAAGTGAAGAGTCCATGAAATGGTTTTAATCCTAGAAAAGTCTATAAATAGTCCCTCCATCCCGAAAACATTGTCCGGTGCACAAAAGGATAACTTAAAAACAATGAAACTTTTTGTCAAAATTAATTCAAACTTCTTTCCGTAAGTTAAAAAATTCATTAATATCTAGTAACTTGTGAGAAAAAAAGTTCAATTTTTTTTTAAACAAAGATACTCCATATTGTTTTAATTAAGTTATCGTTTTGCAGACTAGACATTTTTATTTTTTTTTTGGGGACGAAGGTGGTATCGAAAGGGATTGTAGGAGATAAATATACAAAAACAATTGCAACGCTAGTATTGATCAAAATATGGTGTCACAAAAGATTTCAAGAATCTAAAACAGTACAACACAAACAGAGCCACTAGAGGCAATCAAGCAATGTAGTACTTTTCAACTAAAGCATGACTAGAATATATTATTTCGGCCAAAATAGGAAATCATAGAACAGAGTACATGTAAACACAATTAAGATACAAAAAACATATCAAGCTCTTCCGAAGCGAAATGTACAACTAACGGATTACCAACTAATTGCATTATTAAAAAGAAAAATAGAGAATGTTTCGATACTGACAACAGAAAGCCAAACAACACACAAACTTAACAAGACATCACACACCATCCAATTCGCCCTTTCACGCGGCCATATCACACCACCAACGTAATTCAAATCTCGGAAGAATAACCTAGGTCGATCGACTAAGCAGCTTTCAACGTGTTTCCAATGTCAAGGACGAACCGGTATTTAACATCAGCTTTGGCGAGACGCTCCATAGCTGTGTTCACATAGTCTATTGGAATGACCTCGATATTTGGAGTAATGTTGTGTTTGCCAGCAAAATCGATCATCTCTTGCGTTTCCTTCATTCCACCACCGCCACTTCCAGCTACCATCTTCCTCCCTGTAATACCCAAGTCCGATATATAGGACAGTACTTAAAAAGAAGAAACGAGAGACACGAACGCACACATATACAACAAAAAATGCAGATAGATTTTAAGACAGAGTTGGCTATGCTATTTAGACCTTGCGAATTTGCAACCTAAATGAAGGAAAAAGTCCCTCGACGAGTAATTAAGCTTCAATGTATGACTGTAGTTATAGTGAAGTGGAAAATCTCTTACCTATGATCAAAGGAAAGACCGGTAACTCGAGTGGCTTTTCCGGAGCACCAACCATGATGATCTTTCCGTGAGACTTCAACAGAAACAACAACGGTTCCAGTGCATGAACTGCAGATACTGTGTCAATGATTCCATCCAAAGTACCCATTGCAGCCTATATATAATATAACCCAAAATGTAAATATGTTTAATTTCACTACGAACTTACGAATCTTTAATATCACTCATTTAGGTGGAAAGAACGATACCTGCATTTCGTCTTGATTACTGCTCAACAAGAATGAATCGGCACCAAGTGCTTCGATAGCTTCCTGCTTCTTGCTGGGGGAGGTACTTATAACGGTCACCATAGCCCCGAAAGCCTTGGCAAATTTAACAGCCACATGGCCCAACCCGCCTAGCCCCACCACACCCACTTTCGTACCAGGCTTATCGAGCCCGAAATATCTCAGTGGGCTGTAAGTCGTGATCCCAGCACAGAGGAGAGGAGCAGCAGCATCAAGAGGCAGATTGTCAGGAATTCGAACAATGTAGCGCTCATTAGCGACCATGTGATCAGAATAACCTCCATATGTCTTGGTTCCGTCATGATCGACGGCATTGTAAGTTAGTATCACTTTGGGACAGTAGTTTTCGAGGTTGTTCTCACAGCTTTCGCATGTGTGACAGGCTCCAACCATGCCGCCCACCCCGACTCTGTCTCCAACTTTGTACTTCTGTACCTTGCTGCCAACTTCTGTCACCACTCCCACAACCTCATGCCTGCATATATCAATCATGTTCCCAACAAAATCAGCTCTAGCAGAAAGTAAATTATCTTGTTCTTGCTTAATACGTGTTCTATAGCTTTTTAGTCAATAGGCCTTGAAAAATTCATATAATGAAACCAAAAGATTCATAAAATTAATCCACCATTTCAACTTTTTGAACCATTAACTTTTAAAACCAAGGAGTATATTTTTCATGGAAAACGTACCCAGGGAGGAGGGGATAAGTGGAATTTCCCCATTCGTTCTTCGCGCTGTGAAGATCACTGTGGCAAATCCCACAGTACAAAATCTTGAAACTCACATCTTCATCTTTTGTGACCCTGAAAACGTCGCCACAATCACTCTCAATTTCAAAGAAGAAACAAAACAGTTGATTTCGATCAATTCATTGTTAACTGGTAAAAAAAAAAAAAGAAGAAGAATTCGCCCACAGAAAAACTCTAACCTTCTAGAGAACTTGAACGGCGACAGGACTCCAGAAGTGTCCCTCGCCGCCCATCCGAACGCCTTCATCGGGTGCTCTTCTTCGGGTGCTTTCGCCATTTTTGGAGTGAGAGAGAGATGAATGTTTGCTATACAAAGGGAGAGAGAGAGAGAGAGAGAGAGAGAGAGAGAGAGAGAGAGAGAGAGAGAAACATTGGAGCCACTGGGATGGCATTGCTATATATATATAGAGGGTTTGGAAACGGCCTGTAGTCTTGTAGCTAGCTTGCTTTGATTAATCAAAGTACAGTCCTGTGCTAAAAGGGAATGTCGGAGTGGGGGCTGACGTAATCCATGAGGTGTCGAAACAACTTGCTGGCTGGCTCACAGGAAGCGTGAGTAGAAGCCGTTGTAAAATTTGTATACTCCCTCTGTTCCTATTTAATTGTCTATAACGATATCGCGTGCATTTTCAATGACTTATATTTCTCGACGTATATTGCTAAAAATATGGAATATGAATCTTATTTGACAAGTCTCGTCTTTTCTTCTCTGTTTACCAGGGTTAACTTCACTTTTTGGAGCAAAGTTTGGACAATTAAAAAAAAAACCATCATTGCATAAAGGCCCCTCCTTCTTATTATCAACAATTCTACTTGTGTGTACACCGAATCGTCAAATTTTTTATGCTCACCGAGCTTCAATTGGATCTCTTAAAACTGTATATTCATTTGCAAAGATTTCTATCTATTGAATATAAAATGAAACGATTGTTGTGCACATACACAGAATATTGTCTCTTATTCGGACCTCGCGAGTAGCAATATATATATTGAACGGCAAAAGGAAAAATTTATTAATCTTTGAAATGAATACAAAGACTAAAAGGAGCAAAGAGAAAAAAAAACAAGTGTCATCCGAGACGAGTAGCAATATATAGTTAAAAATATTTTGAAAAATGATTTCCACACTCCTTTTTGTATATCGACACTCATTTTTTATCTTTTGGCAACAAAAAAAAATATAGAGCAACTAAGGCCTTTGGTGAGGAGATCTCTGCGGTGAAGAGTGCTCGTCCAAGCCCACATGAAGCAATCTGCTTAAGGGTTCATAAATAATCTCCAACCTTGCCCAGCGAGAAGAGCTAGCCTCATTAAAGTCTTTGAATTGCGAAAACTTAGACCCCCTTTTGAGTTTGATAGAGCTAAGTTGTTCCAATCCTTGTAACATCGATACACACAATAAGACAATGACACTCCAATATTTAAATTAATGGTAGTTTAAGATTTCGTATGCATTATTAGTTGGTTTTGCTAGTCCCTTCGTCTCATAAAATTTGGCATTTTCAAAAATGCGTGCCATTTTTAAATTGCATATATCTTTCAATTTATAATATTTTAGGTGATTTTAAACTGTTTTAATAGAACAAATTAAAATCTATCAAACAAGATCCATATTACTTATAAAAAATATTAGGATAATGCTATGGTGTCCCCGGTCATTTTGGAGATACCGTAATTTTTAGCATAACAAAACCCTTACAAGCATAACGAAAATCATTAGAAGTATAATAGAACCATAACATGGCATAACCAAGGCATAATAAAAAACCAATTAAGGTATAACCAAAAATCAACCAAGGTATAACCAACCAAGTTATGCCTTATTATGATTTTGGTTATGCTTATAATGGTTTTGGTTATGCTTGTAATGAATTTGGTTATGCTTATAATGGTTTTGTTATGCCAAAAGTTATGGTGTCCCCAAAATGACCGGAGACACCGAAGTCATTCCCAAAATATTATGGATTGAAAGATAAAGTTAATTTTTTCATAGGGCTGGAATAGTGAAAGTGCCAAATTTTATGGGATGGAGGGAGTACAATTTAAGGATGGTTAGGTTGCATCATGATTTGCAAATTTGCATCCAAGTTTACAATGTTTTGATTTTTGATGAGTTAATGTAAAACATGTTGCAAAAAAAAAAATAATAAAAGAGTTCACCACAAAGGCTCAAATAGTTGAGTTTCTCAAAAAACAAAAAAAAATGGAGTTTCTAGAATAGGGTCCGTTTGTGCATCTCAGTTGTACCCCTACTCAAAAAAGACTCGGGATCGTCCAGTCAAAAAACCTAATGGAATTTTAATTTGAAGAAATATATTAAAATGCAAGAGGATGAAATGGTGGAAAGGATCGATGCGCTTAATGATTTGGACAAAGATGTGGACGTGGAAATTGATGATAACTTCAAGGATGGTGCCTCTCTCTCTCTCTCTCTCTCTCTCTCTCTGGAATTTAAATTCCAAGGTTTTTGTGGTTTTTTGGTTTCATCGTTTTGGTTCGATGTGGTTTCTCTTTGTTTGCCTTTGGGTTTCGGCTTTGCTTTTTTGGATGCCTTGGCTGTAGGATGTTTGGATTGTTTAGCGGGTGAGCATATGTGTCTGCGTTTTTGCTATGGTGTTTTGTTGGCATCTTGCCTTCTCTTGGGCATGGTTCTCGGGTGGCATTTTTGTTGGTGTGCTCGTGATCCATTTCATCTTTGTATTCATTTCAAGGTAATAAAATCCTTTTTTGCCGATCAAAAATATTGAAAAAAAATTCAACTTCGAGAGGCTCAAAGAAGGGACCATAAGTAAATTAAGTCATACGACTCAAGGGTTGTTCTTCTAAAAAAGCCACTGGCTTTCTCTCCAAAAATGAGCCAAATAAACCCACAAAAAAACGAAAATAAGCCACTTGTTTCGTCTTTATTCAAAAAAAATTGAATTTTGGTCAAAAAATTTTACTTTTTAGATTCCTCTTGTCATGAAGATACAATAATCTCAAAAAAATTGACAATAAGCCGAGTGATACGAAAAAAATTTGAATAAGAACAAAAAATAAGCTACTTTGGCTTATTTATCCAAACACCCCCTCAGACTTGAAAGAATGCAAGCAATTAATGAAACATAGACAATAGAGAGAAATGAGAAAATTGTTAACAACTCTATCTATTTGGTGGGCATGTTATCCTTGTGATAATAATGCAAACGAGATCCAATGGATCATCATTCGAGATCCAATGGACCATCATTTGCTTGCTTGCAGCAGCACGATGGGTCGTC
This sequence comes from Rhododendron simsii, assembly GCA_014282245.1. NCBI lineage: Eukaryota > Viridiplantae > Streptophyta > Magnoliopsida > Ericales > Ericaceae > Rhododendron > Rhododendron simsii. The sequence goes on from CM024962.1 coordinate 28,784,727, forward strand.
CACGTACTCAATTAAACATGGACATGATACCCCCACTAACATGGATAGTGATTGAGATTTCCAAGTTAATCCGTCTAATCTTTTGCATTGGAAGATAAGCCAAGGTATGAGTAAAAATAATGTCAAGAACCATTTTATAATATCAACAAGTGTCATCTGAGACAAGTAGCAATATATACTTCCTCCGTCCGGTTTTAATTAATCTTAGTTCTATTTTAACCGGCTAAAAAACGAGTTATATCTTTGAATCCTTAATGAATTCATATAAAATATGAATCTTGTTTGATAGATCTCAATTAGTTCTATAATACAATATTTTTGAAATCACGTAAAACGTTATAAATTGAAAGATATAATCGATTGAAAAATGGTATGAAAGCCAAAAAATGACTATTAAATCCGGACGGAAAGAGTAGTTAAAAATATTTTGAGAAAAGGCCGAAGTTGACGATTCGGTGTAGAGATGAGTAGAATTGTTGATAATGGGAAGGAGGGGCCTTTATGCAATGATGGGTTTTTTTTTTTCTTTGTAATTGTTCAAACTTTGCCCCCAAAAGTGAAGTTAACCCTGGTAAACAAAGGAGAGGAAAAGGCGAGACTTTGTCCACTTCCGTACCTTTTTTGCTAACGTGTTGCGTTTGTATTGGTTTGGAGGAAAAGGAGGGTTTATATCACAAGTGTAAAGAATTTATTCTCTAGTAGGTTAGTTCACAAGAGGTTCAAAAACTGTCCATAATCCTGAATCACAGGGAACCTGACAGGGCTCAAACCTTGACATCCCTTAAGGAAGAATCAAGAAATACCATTGGACTACAAACACTTTTTTTTTTTTGGGGGGGGTTAAATATCTACAACCGCTTTGACTCTTCCAGGAGGTTAATTAGTTAGATTTGGGGTGGCAACGAAAATCGAAACAACTACCCGTCCAAACCGGACGTTTTTGTTCCGATCCGTTAATTAATGATCCGAACACGAATTAAAATATTTGAAAACTGTAGTACATGATTTGGTCCACGAACTTTTGGCATGGAATCATGAGTTAACCGAACCGTAAAGTAGGTATTTTAACATAAATGGTAGTATAGTAAATACATTTTTACCTATGGTTATGTCATAAACTAGTTGGTGTTTTGTGTATTTTAAAATCTAAGGGGTTAAATGTAATTATACACAAAATGGGAAAAAAAATATGATATACTCCTAATCCTATGACCTATCAATTCATTCGGGTAGATGAAATGCATGTTTTGCTTAAATTGGAAACCCTGGGCAAAAACGGGAACATGATTCACAGATTCATTCGGTTAGGTCTATAAGACTTTTGGTCTAAACATAAAGGAAAATGATATTGGCACTCCAAAAATTGATGCAGGCACTCCAAAATCAGTGTACACCAAAGTCATTTTGCTTTATTTTTTGGAGTGTCTGCATCAATTTTTGGAGTGCCAATATTATTTCCCAACATGAATCTCAATTTCTAGAAATCGTGTATCGTGCTTTGGTCATTGAATTCTTAAGAAACCTATTCTATCCGGAGCCTAGTAAGACTCTTTTTGTATTTTCTTTGAATTCATTTTTTAAAGATTTTTTCAAGAAATATACTCATGATTCAAACCTTTTAAATTAAGTATCCCATAATACTCTCATGAAAAAAGAAGTAAGACTAAAGAAAATAGATAAATATTCATAGAAAAAAATTGATGTGTACAGACAGTGATTATTCAATGCTCTAGAAATATTGCCACATGATGCACCAAGAGTCTTCTCCACCATACATTAGTGTGGGAGTCACATACATGGTGGTAGAGCCACACAAATGTGGTGGAGAAAGTTTCTGGAGTGCTCTGAGAGAAAATAATGATATTCTGATCAATTGGGATTGGTACCAGTCTTGAGGAAAGACAATTAAGATGTTCAATATTCCGAAGTACCAAAAAAGAAAAAAGAAAAAGACGAGGGTCCCCCAAAAAGTTGTGTTGTGTTCAATAAATATAAATTACTAATAAAATCAGATTTGTTCAAAATGAGTATATTAACTAAGTTAAAAATTAAATATATTGGCATAATTAGCACTTTTGGAGCTAAAATGCAAGAAGATTGATCTCTAATAATTGATTGTTTAAATTTTTTTAAATACACGTATAATTTTACCAATTTAACTTATTGAATCCTAATAATTTCTTTTATTTTTTTAAATTGTCTTATCCCCCCATCATTTTGGTTGTAAAATCCGTAGTGGACTAATCAAAATTGGATAGCCAAAAGTTGTCATATCACCTTTTGATTATTCATCACATTTTCTAAATTAATAAAAGTTAAAAACTACTATCAATATAGAAATCGTTTTTAAATAACTTTCAAACTAATAAAAATTGTTTATTAGAAATACAAAATAAAATTTCCAAAACAATTTTTCGATATCATTTTTTGAAAAAAAAAATTCAAAAAAAGAAAATAGAAAAACAGTTTTGTGTAAAAAGAATTCAAAAAAAAAAAAAACAATTTTTGTGTGTAAAAATTATTTTATTTAAAAAACTAATTTTAAAGTAGTTTTTTTACAATGAGAGAGAGAGAGAGAGTGAAGGAGAGATAAGATTTTTGTGTAACGATGAGTGCATTTGATTGGAAGGATGTGTGGTCCATTAAATATAGTTATTAATAAACGGAATCCCATGACAACAACTAGTCAACAAACGGAATCCCATGACAACAACTATTTTTCTGAAATGCCAAATTTGACCCTCCATCTTCTAAAAGAAATCTCTCTCTCTCTCTCTCCAAAAATATAAACTTTATACGCATAAACACTTTATGGTTTGATCTTAAATTATGCTTCTTTCATAGTGAATTATTTTCACGAGACAGAGGGAGTACAATATTTCCATCGATATTGACTACACTTGTCCCACACTAGTATTGATCAAAATATGGTTCGACAAAAAATTTCAAGAATCTAAAGCACAACACAAACAGAGCCACTAGATGCAATCAAGCAATGCCTTTTAAACTAAAGCATGACTAGAATACATTATTTTGGCCAAAATAGGAAATCATAGAACAGAGTACATGTAAACACAGTCAAGATACAATAACATATCGAGCTCTTCCCAAGAGAAATGTACAACTAACGGATCACCAACTAATTGCGTTATTAAAAAGAAAAATAGAGAATGTTTCGATACTGACAACAGAAAGCAAAACAACACACAAACTTAACAAGACATCACACACCATCCAATTCGTCCTTTTCACGTGGCCACACTACTACAATAATGCATAAATATCACACTAAGGAACTTGGAAAAGATCACGCTTTTGGCAAAACCGTGATAAATAAAGTGGGGGTAAACTTTTAATCTCACCTTTACTAATAAACTGAGATGGTAAATACATTATGAAAAAACGTAATGGTCTCGGTCTTTGATCACGCTATGTAACTGTGATTGAAAATAGAGGCAGGCTTTTTTAAGGAACCACAAGGTCCACAAGACTACACGATTATCCCTCCGCCCCCTTCTCCTGCTCTGTCTCACTACACGGTAGAAACCCTCGTTGAATTCCTCCGCCACTCTCTCTCGTTGTGCAGCAAAACCCTAGCACCATCAGGTAGCCATGGCTCAAAACATCTCTCTCCTGTAGTACCACCGCATGACGGGTACCGTCGGGTAGCTATCACTATCGACGACTCCCAACCATCTTCTGAGCCATTAGGTATGTTTCGTCCCCCATACTCCCTGCTCTCTCTTAGCGTGTATGTATAGATGTACATATGTGTGTAACTTTGTATGCCCTAATCTGTTATCCCTAAATTCAAAGTTGTAAACCCTAATTTTTTTCATACCCTATGCAGCATTTGCAATCTACTGTGTTGTTTTTGGAATGGGATCTGCACTCACCCGAGGTATACTATAAGCGTAGTTTTAGAAGGGGACAGAGTAATGCATTCAACATTTTGTACAAGTCTGATTCTGACCTTGAATGGTCAGGGAAAAAAATTTCGCCCTCCAAGTGTTTGTTTATATTACTCAATCAATTGCCATTCAGTAACTCTCTGCTTGTTACTAGGAAAACATGGTAAATGTGGCAAATGGAGTGGTATGGAACTCTAACTTGTGTTAGTAGTCTTACCCTTATGCTCTTCTGTATGGAACACAAACTTTGGTTTGTTAAGTTTTCTTTCACATTGTCATTTTAGTTGCTAGTAAACTAGGAGAAAAGTGAACAAATTGTTTGCAAGGTGCCTTAAGTAAATTGGGGATCATAACATCGTCAATTGCGTTTCTTTTCAAGTTTTGGATTCCTTTAATGGATTGAGATCTATGTGTTTGTATTCTTTGTATAGGGTTGATGTTAATGTATTCAGAAATTAATAGGACTTCAGAGTATTTAGACAGCTGTGTAGGAGGAACTACAACAGTCAGGCCCAACCTCCTGTTGGGTTACTCTCTTTATCCAATTTGGTGCATTTGCGCTTTATTTGAAGAAGAATATGTTTGTGCTTGAACATAATATACATGTCCTCTAAATAAGTATTTTTAACTTGCATATTTTGAAGGTGGCTATAACGCGGTTTGGATTGGAACTGGCAGAGGTAAAAGCTTAAAGAAAGGGTCAGGACTTATTTATACTTCGCATTTTGAGTTTCTTTACTTTCTCTTAAGTACTTGTTCCTTAACATATTTGTACGATTTGAATGGCTTTTTAACATTAATCAACTAATTTGATGCTTCTATGCAGGTAATTCAATTACGAGAAGCATGTAGCCATCTGCCATCCTCAACTCTATCCTGGTAGTGAACCTGAAGTAGGGGTGGATGTTGGATGTAGCTCAAAATCCATTTATCCTCTGTATTGTTCATATGAAAATATTCAAGAAGCTACATAGTCTTTGACTATCTATCTTTGCAAGCTCTAAAGTGTGTGTGCAATCTATGTTTATTGTATTAACGTTGATGAGTGATATTAATCTGTAGGTTGAGGAGTTTTTTTTGATTGAATCGTCTATTGAGCTTGCGAACCTTGATGAACCTGCTGGTTAGGTAATTCTTTTTTGCCCATCTACATTTTACTTGTGATTGCTCTTAGAAGTTCGATGGTAAATTATATTAAGTAGTGTTGATTATGTTTCCGCATGATAGTTGTATCAGGTTTGATCAATGCAGAGAATGATATCCTATTGTAGCATTTGAATGTTGTGTATGTTTCATTATAGGAGGGATCTTTACCAGGTATATGTGTGTTTATGCAATATCTATCATATAATATTTTTTTGGTTAATCTGATTTGAATTTTGGAAGTTTTAGTCGCACTTTCTTGGTTATTACTCAATGGTCCTTCCATTTCTTTTCATGCCTAACTGTCTTTTTTGTATATAGAACGGGTATTACGGACATAAACAGCGATGAGAGTTTCTGACTCATGGAATTTGCATATTATGAGTTACTTTTGGGCCATAATTAAAGGTTGTGTTTGACTCATGCACAGGTATGATTCTGAAGATATTGGTATAGCTTTTGGTCTTATTTTTCATGTATTACATCCTAATGCATATTGATTTTTTTTACTGCAGTTAAGATGATAATATTGTAGCACAACAAGCTTGATCAGAGGAAAGGATCAGTGAATTAGGAGATAAGTTTTTTTTGGTAGTTTAGTAGTTCTCTGTCCAAGACTCGAGTGAATTATGTATTAATTTGACTGAATACCAAGTGGTTGTACAACAGAATTGTCGTTTAACACATGTATCATACAGTGGAAAAGAAATATAGATTGATTTTGTGAGCAAGTAAACGTTCTTGGTATTCTTTTGTGATTTTGTTTGCATTATGTTACGAGAACGATAGGATTTGTATGAAATATGATCATCCAGGGCAGGAAAAAGTATTTTGGTTGAAATAGCAATTCATTACGTTTTTGTGTGAAAATGAGTTCAGAAAAGACCACGGTTTTGCATAAAAGCGAGATTGTTCCATCATGTCTTCTCATATTTTCAATCACAGGCAGAAACCGTGATTGTATGGACACATTTAATCACGGTTTCAAAGGAAAACCGTGATCTAATACAAGAAAAGATCACGCGTATTAGTTTTCTATCTCAGGTTTCGCCATTTTCCATCACGCTTTTAGGGCGTGATCTTTTATAACTTTCGATCACGGTTTATTGCCGTGATCTAAAGCAGCGAACTTACGATCACACCTGGAAAGATCACGGTAATGGAACTGTGATTAAAGACATACAATCACAGCTAATAACTGTGATTGTTATCATTTATTGTAGTAGTGCCATATCACACCACCAACGTAATTCATATCTCGGAAGAATAACCTAGGTCGATTGACTAAGTAGCTTTTAGTGTGTTTCCAATGTCAAGGACGAATCGGTATTTAACATCAGCTTTGGAGAGACGCTCCATAGCTGTGTTCACATAGTCCATTGGAATGACCTCGATTTCTGAAGTAATGTTGTGTTTGCCAGCAAAATCGATCATCTCTTGCGCTTCCTTCATTCCACTACCGGCACTTCCAGCTACCATCTTCCTCCCTGTAATACCCAAGTCCGATAGGACATACTAGTTAAAAAGAAGAAACGAGAGACACGCGCGATCATATACAACAAAAAAATGCAGACAGATTTTAAGACAGAGTTGGCTATGCTATTTAGACCGACCTTGCGAATTTGCAACCTAAATGAAGGAAAAACCCCCTCGACGAGTAATTAAGCTTCAATGTATGATTACAGTTATAGTGAATTGGAAAAGCTTACCCGTGATTAAAGGAAAGACTGGTAAATCGAGTGGCTTTTCTGGAGCACCAACCATGATGATCTTTCCGTGAGACTTCAACAGAAACAACAATGGTACCAGCGCATGAACTGCAGATACTGTGTCAATGATTCCATCCAAAGTACCCATTGCAGCCTATATATATAATAAACTCAACATGTCAATATGTGTTAAATTTAACTACAAACTTACGAATCTCTAATGTTTGATATCACTCATAGGTGGAAAGAAAGATACCTGCATTTCGTCTGGATTAGTGCTGACTATGAATGAATCGGCACCAAGTACTTCAATAGCTTCCTGCTTCTTGCGCGGGGAGGTACTTATAACGGTCACTATAGCCCCGAAAGCCTTGGCAAATTTAACAGCCACATGGCCCAACCCACCTAGGCCCACCACACCCACTTTCATACCAGGCTTATCAAGCCCATAATATCTCAGTGGGCTGTAAGTCGTGATCCCAGCACAGAGGAGGGGAGCAGCAGCATCAAGAGGCAGATTGTCAGGAATCCGAATGACGTAGCGCTCATTAGCGACCATGTGATCAGAATAACCTCCGTATCTCTTGGTTCCGTCGTAATCCACGCCATTGTAAGTTTGTATAATTTTGGGACAGTAGTTTTCGAGGTTGTTCTCGCAGCTTTCGCATGTGTGACAGGCTCCAAAGATGCCGGTCACCCCGACTCTGTCTCCAACTTTGTACTTCTGTACCTTGCTGCCAACTTCTGTCACCACTCCCACAATCTCATGCCTGCATGTATCAATCATGTTCGTACTTTTATGCGGCGTTGTTATTGACAAAATCAGCTCTAGCAGAAAGTAAATTACGCCTGCATCTATCAATCATGTTCGTGCTCCGGCTTTGTTCGGTTCACCATTTAGTTTTAATTTTGTTTTCAATCATTGTCCTATTTATTTCTCCAATCATTACCCTATTTTTTTAATTATTACTTTCTCATCTTTCTCTATCTCTCTCCAATCATTACCCATATCTTCAATCATTACTATATTTTTCTTTCTATCCACTACCAAAAATAAACTAAACTAAACTCTCAACCAATTAACCGGAGTGTCTTGTTCTTGCTTAATACATGTTCTATAGCTTTAGTCAATAGGCGCTTAGCAAAAAAAAAAAAAGAAAAAGAGAGAAGAAGAAGCTTTAGCCAATAGGCCTTGAAAAATTCATATAATGAAACCATAAAATTAATCCACCATTTCAACTTTTTGAACCATTAATTTTATGAATTTTGTGGTTGGTGTTATAAGATTTTTGTGGAAAAATATATAAATCCATATGAATTTTCGCAGTCAAAAAGTCTCCGCAGGTTAAAAAAAGACGGTGCAACAGTTACAAAATTTTGTGGTGTTGGTTATGAATTTTTCTGGTCAAAGATATACAAATTTTTTTGGTGTTCAATTGCGAGATTTTGTGGTAGGATATACACTTTTGTGGTCCAAAATACGAAAGTGTGTATCGTAGATGTATACCGTAGCCGTCTAACCATGCTTGATCAAACTATACACTCATAATAATGGAGTATATTTTTCATGGAAAACGTACCCAGGGAGGACGGGATAAGTGGAATTTCCCCAGTCATTCTTCACTAAGTGAAGATCAGTGTGGCAAATCCCACAGTACAAAATCTTGAAACGCACATCTTCGTCTTTTGTGACCCTGAAAACGTCGCCACAATCACTCTCAATTTCAAAGAAGAAACAAAACAAAACAGAACAGAACCCAAAACTCATTACTTGATTTCGATCAATTCATTGTTAGCTGGTAAAAAAAATGAAGAATCAGCCCGCAGAAAAACTCTAACCTTCTAGAGAACTTGAACGGAGACAGTACTCCAGAAGTGTCCCTGGCCGCCCATCCGAACGCCTTCACGGGGTGCTCTTCTTCCGGTGCTTTCGCCATTGTTAGAGAGAGAGAGAGAGAGAGAGAGAGAGAGAGAGAGAGATGAATTTGTTTGCTATTATACACAGAGGGAGAGAGAGAGACATTGGAGTCAGTGGGATGGCATAGTTGTTATATACTCCCTTCGGAAACGCCTTGTGCAAGCTTGCTTTGATTAATCAAAGTTTTAAAGTACAGTGTGGGCGGGGCTGACGTAATCCATGAGGTGTCGGGAGTAGGGGTTCCCGATTCTCTGGGTGCTGGCTCACAGGAAACGTGAGTAGAGACCGCTGTGGCGTTGTGTAATTTGTGTTCCCTCGGTCCCTTTTTAAGTGTCCTACTTCGTAACTCAAACTTATTAAAAAGACATCATCATTATACCTTTCACATCAACTTTTTCCTCCACTTTCCCTACTTATCCATCATCATTACACTTTTACTCACTCACTTTCAAAATGGAATCTACTTTTAGGGACAAAATAGACAATTCACCAATTTTTATCCACTAACTTTACAAAATGGACAATTATTAAGGGACAGCCCAAAATGGAATACCAGACTATAAATAAGGAACGGAGGGAGTAGTAATTTTTTTCCTCATCTTCAAAAAAAAAAAAAAAATTATTTTCTCCAAACTCATTGTACGTTGTCTGAATTTTTATTTTATTTTTTGGCACTTATTACAGTTTGATACTTTTATTTTGGGAAAGATTGTGGAAAAAAATTTATGCAGAAAAACAATTAGCTCATGTGTCAATTAACATAAATGAAATCTGAACCGTCCATTGTCAAGTATTGAGGGGTCGAATGAGGCCAACAAGCCCCCCATTTCCAATTGACAAGTGAACAAATCACGTTTTGTTTTATAGAATCAAATAAGAGCATAAGTTTAAGTTTAAATTGTTCAGTTTATAAAACAACAAATATGAATTCCAGAGAGTTTGGAAAAATTTCTTTTATATCCTTTCGATTTTGACCAAAAATTTATTTTGGTCTTTTACCTTTTAATTTCGGCGTAAAAATACTTCGACTTTCCAATTTTTTTCAATGTCATCTTTAGAAGGAATCTATTTTTTTTGAGTCCTGTTATAGGAACCGACGGCCGAGCCGGGCCGTCTCCGGCCATTGGACGGCCGATCCGAGATGTCCAACAATTCTAAAAAAAAAACGAGGGGACTAACGTGGGAATCATCGGCATCCGATGTGTGTAGGGTGCTTAATTTAAATACCCTATTTTTTGTGTATATGTATATATATCCCTAAATGATGATATTTAAAAAAATTGGAAAGTCAAAGTATTTTTATGCTGAAATTGAAAGGTGAAGACTAAAATGAATTTTTAGTCAAAGTCGAAGGGATATTAGAGAAATTTTCTCTGAGAGTTTAGACTAATTTAATTTAATTTAATTTTTTAGTTAGTGATTTGTCCTCCGGTGATTCTTTTTGTATTTTCATAACAATATTTTAATTTTGTTTTTTTTAAAAGATTTATTCTGTAGTCGTTCAGAAGATAGTCTCTGCTACTGATGACCATTTTCTATTAGCATAAAGTCCGTTTTTGAAGCCACAATAGACTATCTAGTTTAATGCTGTTATAATCCTTTCGGAGATCCGAGGCACGTGCAAAGAAAATGAGAGAAGTAGCTTTATTTTATTTTTTTTAATAGGGAAATACTTGAGAACGCCGTCCAACCAAGATTGTAAATTCCGTTTCGTACCGATCGGTACGTATTGAATTTGTGAGAAACCGGCAAGTTGACCATCTGATACCGTTCCGGCGTCAAAAAATTCGGCAAATCTCAGCCGAGATATCGTTACCGGGGATTTTGTCCGGCATTTTGCACCGGCTGGATTTTCAGTCACTAACTTCAAAAATCACTGCTGATGGTTTCTTCAAGGTCTCCGACAACTCTAGTTTTTCCGGGAACACAACCAATTGAGATACAATTAATGAGAGAAGATTGATTGGATAGAAAAGAGAAGATTGCTGGAGAGAAGATGATCGGCAACTTCTTCTTTCCTTTTCCCTTTCATCTTCCCGGCCCTCTTCTTTTTCAGGTAGAGAGAGAGAGAAAGAGTCTTATGTTTGACCGGAAAGAAACAAAGAGTAAAGGTTTTTTTTCTTTCTCAACAGCAGAAACAAAGAGTAAAGTTATACCTGAAAAGAAACAAAACCAAGTGGTTTTGCACATTGTTTTGGATTATGTGCATTTTTTTAAAATCCGAATTATGTGCATTGAAGTGAAGGTGTTTCCAATATATTTTTAAAAATCGAAAAAGAAGGGGAATAGTGTGTACAGTATAATATAACACTTTCTTTATCCTACTTCTAGTCTTTCTAGTCCTTTTTTTAGCCAAATTCTTTTAATTTATCTTGCCAAATCTATTTTTCAAAGTTTCAAACATTAAAGTTTGTTGGATTATAGAAATGAAGTTCAAGTTTATAACTAGACATATAATTGTCATGACACATATTTATTAGTAGCGAGAAATCCGAAACGGTACCCGATATTATTTTGGTGCCGATACGTACCGTACAAGTAGCAAAACCGGTACCACGACTGATATGGTATTCAGAACCTTGCGTCCAACGATTCCAAAGAAATTACATTCAAAAAGCGGAGAAAAGAATCTTTGAAATGAAGCACAAAAGGAGAATTTTCTTTCGTATCTATAGAGATACGAGTCTCATACTCTTTAAGGCATACTATGAAAACGAGACGAATTGAATTTAGCAAAAGAAAAAATCTAAGAAAGAGGAGATTCAATTCAAATACTTCCGTAGAAAAAGCCTCCAAAAAGATTTTTTTTTAAAAAACTATGAAAGCCACGAGACTGAGCAACCAAAGAACAAGCAAATCAGGTAACCATAGTGAAATTAGGAGAGAAGAAAGATAATTGAAAGGAAGATAGGAAAAATGTTGAGTGGTAGTGGTGTTAAATTCAAGGTGCTTGAATGGGTGATTTGGTCTTTTAGCCCTAAGTTTTAACGTCATCCACGTTTGCACTTTAACTTGATAGTTGAGGGGGTGTGAATATGGGTTTTCGACGTTTAAGGGGTCTAAGTGATTTTAGCTCAAAGTACAAGGGGTCAAAGTGAAGAGTCCGTGAAATGGTTTTAATCCTAGAAAAGTCTACAAATAGTCCCTCCATCCCGAAAACATTGTCCGGTGCACAAAAGGATAACTTAAAAACAATGAAACTTTTTGTCAAAATTAATTCAAACTTCTTTCTGTAAGTAAAAAAAACTCATTAATATCTAGTACCTTGTGAGAAAAAAAGTTCAATTTTTTTTTAACAAAGATACTCCATATTGTTTTATTTAAGTTATCGTTTCGTGGACTAGACATTTTTATTTTATTTTTTGGGGACGAAGGTGGTATCGAAAGGGATTGTAGGAGATAAATATACAAAACAATTTTGACGCTAGTATTGATCAAAATATGGTACCACAAAAGATTTCAAGAATCTAAAGCACAACACAAACAGAGCTACTAGAGGCAATCAAGCAATGTAGTATTTTTAAACTAAAGCATGACTAGAATATAGAACAAAGTCTACTTTCACCTCCTGTGGTTATCGCCATGTGCGGATACCCCCCTCATGGTTCAAAACTGAGCATATAACCTACTTGCGGTTTTGAAAATGTGAGGATAGACCATCTGCCGTTATGTTTTCCATCCATATTAACAGAGGTGTATGTCGCAGGCCTCTAGAATGTAATCTGAGTCGTTTATATTGTATTAAATAAAGAATATAGTATCTCTGTAAAAAATCATGTCGATCAGGCATCAATAACTCAGTGATCTAATTTTTAGTAAATTCAAATTTGAAATTTTAATTTCATAACAAAATCAATTCGACCATGAGTTTTTTATTTTTTGATTGACTTGAATTTTGGCATAGATGTAGTACTCGTCAAAATTTACAATATCAACGGTTTGGATTTAATTTTTGGTATAAGGGATGGTGTGATTAGATTTAAAAAAAAAAAAAAGAATCAAGGGATATGATGAGGGTATATCGGGTTTTTAATGTTGTGTCCGTTAATATAGATGGAAAAACATGATAGCAGGAGGTCTATCCGCACATTTTCAAAACCACAAGTAGGTTATGTGTTTAGTTTTGAACCATGAGAGGGGTATCCGCATATGGCAATAACTACAGGGGGTCAAAGTGGACTTTGCTCTAGAATATATTATTTTGGCCAAAATAGGAAATCATAGAACAGAGTACATGTAAACACAATCAAGATACAAAAACATATCAAGCTCTTCCCAAGCGAAATGTACAACTAACGGATCACCAACTAATTGCGTTATTAAAAAGAAAAATAGAGAATGTTTTGATACTGACAACAGAAAGCCAAACAACACACAAACTTAATAAGACATCACACACCATCCAATTCGCCCTTTTCACGCGGCCATAGCAACACACACTACCATTCAAGGGAGGGAGTGCGTCAAGATAGAAGGGGTGAGCAAAAGAGAAAGCGGGAGGGGGGGGTGGGGAAAAAAAAA